>SJYQ01002953.1:396567-427356 GCA_006410935.1 Redunca redunca
TTTTTTTTTTTTTTTTTTACAAATAGCAGTCTTTGCATCTTTATTGCTTTCAATCATCTTAGTGACAGCTTTGGGGTTTGAACTGTGCTCTTTATTAGGTGAGCAAAAGTCTATAGATCATTTTACGAAGCATTATTTATCGTCACCTAGAGGTCAAGGGGAAAGCTTTAGAAAATGCAGTCAGAATTCCCGGGTTTTGACTTCCTTGGTGGGCCAGTGGTTAAGGAGCCGCCTTCCAACGCAGGGGACAGAGGTTCGATCCTTGGTCCAGCAACTAGGATCACACATGTCTCAGGGCAACTAAGTTCAAGTGCTGCAACTACCAAGCCTGCACCACAACTAAGACCCGATGAAGCTAAATAAATAAATAATTTTAAAAAGAAAAGAAAAGAAGAAGTCCTGAGTTCAAATTCCTATTGTGTATTTCATTATGTGACACCAGGCAATCACCGTACCCTATAGTTTCAACTTCCATCCACAAAATGGAGCTAATACTACTTTATATTTATTCTGAAGATTCAATGAAACGATGAAGGTGATATTTCTAATATAATATCTTAACAACTATCAGTTATGATCATTGATTTTTCTCATGAGTTTAGATTCAGCCTGGTCAACTATAGTTTACCACACTGCAGGATCTTTAAAACATATTACATTATTATTTCATGGTTGAGAGATGAACAGGTATTTTTGAAAGTTTCATTTTATAAATGAAATGAATATAAAGGAACTTTTATCACGTAGATGTTTGATTCTTGCTATTCCTGGCAGTTATATTCTATAAACTCTCCAAGTACAAAAAAAATACAAACATTGATCGAGTGTTCCTTGGAGGAATAGAGTTAGGTTCCTGCGAGGCTGGGGCCACATTCTGATCAACTGGTCAACATAGAATCTTGTTGTACATGTGCTTCTGTTTAAAGACACCTTCTTTCACATACATTTTTGATCCACTAGCTTTTAACTCAAATCCACCATATTACAATGCATGCCTGAACAAAGCTTATCTAAACATGCACATTTTCCCATAAGGCATATCAAAGCCTTCTCGCATTTAGAAGCCCTAGAGAGCATTCCAGCACTCTCCTGGGGAGCCGTTTTAAATGGCAACATTTCCAACAAAAAGCATAAAAGTGCAAAATACTTGGCAGGAACTAGATGGTAAAAAAGGCATTTGTTTGCCATATGAGAGTTGAAATTCAGAAGACCGAGTGTGGCCTTCAGCTGAGAACATACTCACAGGGCAACTCAAATGTTTTACCATTTTGTACACAATTGCACACATGGCCCATGAGTGTTGATTTTGCGGTTACAAAGAAATTTTAGTGAGTAGATGCATTCGTAAACACAAAATCTTGCAAATACTGAGGGTTGTGTGTTTGTGTATAACTATATGTATATAAACTCAATATCTCCATATACATAATCTTACCAACATGCAATTGAGGGCTGAGGACTTTAATTACAAAAGTTCACACAGATATAACCAGAATTTAAAGCTGAGCCTGATTCCAGGGCCTATATTTGTCTCATTCTTTATTCTGTGTTTTGCCAAATTTGTTTTTTAAAATCAGACAAGTGGCCAGGCATGCCACTTCTTGTCAAATTGGAAAACCACTACCTTTGATCATCACATTGACGTCAAAGTTAAATAAGCAAGGTAACTTAATTTGAAAAGCAAGGTACAGATATTTAAACGCCTCTCATTATTCTAATGCATCCTTCCAATTTTCAGTATTCTAACAAATATTCATTAAATGCCTACTAAGTGCCAATAAGTATTGCACGTGCAGTCATCTACACAGAGGTGATGACAGGAGGCCTCTGGAGCTCGTCAGACCATTCTCCATCCATCTCCTAAGGTTAAGATACACACACCACGACAGCAACTTCAAACTCTTACTGGTCAAAAAATGAAAGAAAGGTTAAAGCTAAATGTGATGCCATTATCTGTCAAGCCAGTGATTTGGGGGAATTATATTAAAAAAAGCACCCAGTATCCATTTTGGCTAAGAATGATGGATGTATTCATAAAAGCTTATGTGTGAAACAGTAATGTTCAGGGACAATGTATCAAGCAGGATGGATTAGACTCTCCTGAAATAACAAACAGCCTCAAAGGATCACAAAAAAGCCTTCTTTTTTGCTCTTGCAAAGTCTAATGTCGGTTGAATGGCCGTCTTCCATCTTGTAACTAGTCTTAAGACCTCTACTCCATGAACCTCCCTGGAGCACCAGTGGTTAAGAACCGGCCTGCCAATGTAGGGGAAACGGGTTTGATCTTTGGTGTCCCACATGACCCAGGCAACCAAGCCACAACCACTGCAACCCATGCACCCTAGAGCCCATGCTCAGCAATGAGAAGTGCCCGCAACAAGAAACCTGTGCACCTCACCTAAAGAGTAGCCCCGCCCACCACAACTAGAGAAAATCTGCACAGAAGCAACCAAGAAAAACTGCAGGCAAAAATAAGATGAATAAACTCTTTTAAAAAAGCACGTCTCCTCTCAATCATCTGAAAGTCTGGGGAAGGCAGAAGCAAAGAGTGTTTGGATGAGCAAGGTCTCTGCCACAAATGCAAATAACTATTCCTGATAATTCTGAAGATAATACCCAACCTCTCGCCCATCAGAAAAAGACCCAGTTTCCCTCTAACTCAGTCTCTCCCATCAGGAAGCTCCCATTAGCCTCTTATCCTTCTCCAGAATGAAAACCACAATCACAGACAACTAACCAATCTGATCACATGGACCACAGCCTTGTTTAACTCAATGAAACGATGAGCCATGCCCCGTAGGGCCACCCAAGATGGGCGGGTCATGGTGGAGAGGCCAGACAGAATGTGGTCCACTGGAGAAGGGCATGGCAAACCACTTCAGTACACTTGCCTTGAGAATCCCATGAACAGTATGAAAAGGCAAAATGATAGGATACTGAAAGAGGAACTCGCCAGGTCAGTAGGTGCCCAATATGCTACTGGAGATCAGTGGAGAACTACTTCTAGGAAGAATGAAGAGACGGAGCCAAAGCAAAAACAACACCAAGTTGTGGATGTGACTGGTGATGGAAGTAAAGCCCGATGCTGTAAAGAGCAATATTGCAAAGGAATCCGGAATGTTAAGTCCATGAACTAAGGCAAATTCGAAGTGGTCAAACAGGAGATGGCAAGAGTGAACATTGACATTCTAGGAATCAGTGAACTAAAATGGGTTCGAATGGGTGAATTTAACTCAGATGACCATTGTATCTACTGCTGTGGGCAAAAATCCCTTAGAAGAAATGGAGTAGCCTTCATGGTCAACAAAAGAGTCCGAAATGCAGTCTCAAAAATGACAGAATAATCTCTGCTCATTTCCAAGGCAAACCATTCAATATCACGGTAATCCAAGTCTATGTCCTGACCAATAGTGCTGAAGAAGCTGCAGTTGAATGGTTCTATGAAGACCTAAAAGACCTTCTAGAACTAACATCCAAAAAAGAGGTCCTTTTCATTATAGGGGACTGGAATGCAAAGGTAGGAAGTCGAGAAATACCTGGAGTAACAGGCAAGTTTGGCTTTGGAATAAAGAATAAAGCAGGACAAAAGCTAACAGAGTTTTGCCAAGAGAATGCACTGGTCAAAGCAAACACCCTCTTCCAAAAACACAAGAGAAGACTCTACACATGGACATCACCAGATGGTCAATACCGAAATCAGATTGATTATATTCTTTGCAGCCAAAGATGGAGAAGTTCTATACAGTCAGCAAAAATAAGACTGAGAGCTGACTGTGGCTCAGGTCATGAACTCCTTATTGCTAAATTCAGACTTAAATTGAGGAAAGTAGGGAAAACCACTAGACCATTCAGGTATTACCTAAATCAAATCCCTTATTATTATACAGTGGAAGTGAGAAATAGATTCAAGGGATTAGATCTGATAGACAGAGTGCCTGAAAAACTATGGACGGAGGTTCCTGACACTGTAGAGGAGGCAAGGATCTAGATCATCCCCACAAAAAAGAAATGCAAAAAGAGAAAATAGTTGTGTGAAGAGACCTTACAAATAGCTGTGAAAAGAAGAGAAGAGAAAGGAAAAGGAGAAAAGGAAAGACTCTCCATTTGAATGCAGAGTTCCAAAGAATAGCAAGGAGAGATAAGAAAGGCTTTCTCAGTGATCAATGCAAAGAAACAGAGGAAAACAATAGAATGGGAAAGACTAGAGATCTCTTCAAGAAAATTGGAGATACCGGGGAAACATTTCATGCAAAGATGGGCTCAATAAAGGACAGAAATGGTATGGACCTAACAGAAGCAGAAGATATTAAGAGGTGGTAAGAATTCACAGAAGACCTATACAAAAAAGATCTTCATGACCCAGATAATCACGATGGTGTGATCACTCACTTAGAGACAGACATCCTGAAATGCAAAGTCAAGTGGGCCTTAGGAAACATCACTATGAACAAAGCAAGTGGAGGTGATGGAATTCCAGTTGAGCTATTTCAAATCCTAAAAGATGATGCTGTCAAAGTGCTGCACTCAGTATGCCAGCAAATTTGAAAAACTCAGCAGTGGCCACAGGACCAGAAAAGGTCAGTTTTCATTTCAATCCCAAAGAAAGGCAATGCCAAAGAATGCTCCAACTACCACACAATTGCACTTATCTCACACGCTAGTAAAGTAATGCTCAAAATTCTCCAAGCCAGGCTTCAACAGTACATGAACTGTGAACTTCCAGATGTTCAAGCTGGATTTAGAAAAGGCAGAGGAACCAGAGATCAAACCGCCAACATCTGCTGATGATTGAAAAAGCAAGAGAGTTCCAGAAAAACATCTACTTCTGCTTTATTTACTATGACAAAGCCTTTGACTATGTGGATCATAACAAACTCTTGAAAATTCTGAAAGAGATGGGAATACCAGACCACCCGACCTGCCTCCTGAGAAATCTGTATCCAGGTCAAGGAGCAACAGTTAGAACTGGACATGGAGCAACAGACTGGTTCCAAATCAGGAAAGGAGTATGTCAAGACTGTATATTGTCACCCTGCTTATTTAACTTATATTCAGAGACATCATGAGAAATGCCAGGCTGGATGAAGCACAAGCTGGAATCAAGATTGCCTGGAGAAATATCAATAAGCTCAGATATGCAGATGACACCACCCTTACGGCAGAAAGTGAAGAGGAACTAAAAAGCCTTTTGATGGAAGTGAAAGAGGAGAGTGAAAAAGTTGGCTTAAAACTCAACATTCAGAAAGGTAAGATCATGGCATCCAGTCCCATCACTTCATGGCAAATAGATGTGGAAACAGTGACAGATTTTATTTTGGGGAGCTCCAGAGTCACTGCAGATGGTGACTGCAGCCATG
The DNA here is from genome assembly GCA_006410935.1 of Redunca redunca. NCBI lineage: Eukaryota > Metazoa > Chordata > Mammalia > Artiodactyla > Bovidae > Redunca > Redunca redunca. The sequence goes on from SJYQ01002953.1 coordinate 401,925, forward strand.
AACTTAAAAGACGCTTGCTCCTTGGAAGAAAAGTTATGACCAACCTGCTGCTGCTGCTGCTGCTGCTAAGTCGCTTCAGTCGTGTCCGACTCTGTGTGACCCCATAGATAGCAGCCCACCAGGCTCCCCCATCCCTGGGATTCTCCAGGCAAGAACACTGGAGTGGGTAGCCATTTCTTTCTCCAATGTATGAAAGTGAAAAGTGAAAGTGAAAGTGAAGTCGTGTCCGACTCTTAGCGACCCCATGGACTGCAGCCCACCAGGCTCCTCTGTCCATGGGATTTTCCAGGCAAGAGTACTGGAGTGGGGTGCCATTGCCTTCTCTGATGACCAACCTAGAAAGCTTATTAAAAAGCAGAGACATTACTTTGCCAACAAAGGTCCATCTAGTCAAAGCTGTGGTTTTTCCAGTAGTCATGTTTGGATATGAGATTCAAACCATAAAGACAGCTGATCACCAAAGAATTGACACTTTTGAACTGTGGTGTTGGAGAAGACTCTTGAGAGTCCGTTGGACTGCAAGGAGATCCAACCAGTCCTTCTTGACTGGCAGGAAATCAGGAATTAGGGAATTAGAATTTCCTAAAGGAAATCAGTCCTGAATATGCATTGGCAGGACTGATGCTGAAGCTGAAACTCCAATGCTTTGGCCACCTGATGTGAAGAACTGACTCATTTGAAAAGATCCTGATGCTGGGAAAGATTGAAGGTGAGAGGAGAAGGGGCAACAGAGGATGAGATGGTTGGATGGCATCACCAAATCAATGGACATGAGTCTGAGTAAACTCCAGGAGTCGGTGATGGACAAGGAGGCCTGGTGTGCTGCAGTCCATGGGGTTGCAAAGAGTGAGACATGACTGAGCCACTGAACTGATAGTGATAGAGTATGGGTGATCTCAAATCTCACTTTGATTAATGGCAGACAGTGGGAAATACCTGTAGTTGAAAGCTTTTGTTTTATGCTTCAAGGGGACATGGTTTGGGTCTCCTTGGAGATGGACCTTTCTGGGGCGAGTTCTCTGAAGAGGTGGGGGACTGGCCCAGGAGAGGGGAGTAGTGCAGGAGCTGGGGGACCTGGGGAGCACTGAAAATGCCTTCTAGGCTGACCATGTAATCTAGCAACTTAAAAAGTCCTCTGGGCTAATGTTATGATGGTAGAACCCCCCTCAGGAAATGTCCTGCCAAGTGGTCCAGCCTCTGCTTCAGCAGCCCCTCGTCCATGGACACACAGTCCACCTTCAAGTGTCTCTGAATACTCAGACTTCCCTGGTGTCCAGGTTAAGACTCCACTTCCTATGCAAAGGACCCAGGTTCAATCCCTGGTCAGGGAACTAAGACCCCACAAGCTGCATGTCATGGCCAAAAAATAAAAACAAATATCTCTGAATATGAGATACTCATTCAGAGCTCAGATCTAGGCCCCTAATTTCTACCTCAGTTCAGTTCAGTTCAGTTTAGTTGCTCAGTCATGTCCGACTCTTTGCCACCCCATGAATCGCAGCACGCCAGGCCTCCCTGTCCATCACCATCTCCCGGAGTTCACTCAGACTCACATACATTGAGTCAGTGATGCCATCCAGCCATCTCATCCTCGGTCGTCCCCTTCTCCTCCTGCCCCCAATACCAGCATCAGAGTCTTTTCCAATGAGTCAACTCTTCGCATGAGGTGGCCAAAGTACTGGAGTTTCAGCTTCACCATCAGTCTTTCCAATGAACACCCAGGACTGATCTCCTTTAGAATGAACTGGTTGGATCTCCTTGCAGTCCAAGGGACTCTCAAGAGTCTTCTCCAACACCACAGTTCAAAAGCATCAATTCTTCGGCGCTCAGCCTTCTTCACAGTCCAACTCTCACATCCATACATGACCACAGGAAAAACCATAGCCTTGACTAGACGGACCTTAGTCGGCAAAGTAATGTCTCTGCTTTTGAATATACTACCTAGTTTGGTCATAACTCTTCTTCCAAGGAGTAAGCGTCTTTTAATTTCACGGCTGCAGTCACCATCTGAATTCCTACCTACTCATTGGTTATATCTTTTAAACCCAAGCACACACATGCATGATGCACATTCACAGGCACACAAAGCAGGATTCTCTCTTTCCCATGACAGCCTTCCCAGTAATCTCTCTTCCAGGTTCAACAGCATCACTTCCTTTCCTCCCCCTCCAGTGAGAGGATCCCCATGCTCTTCACTGTTCTGGCCTCTATTCTCTGGGTCCCCTCACGAAGCTTCCCACAGTATGGCCGTGACATGACCAGGGCAGCCTCTACCTAGCCTCCGATCTGGGCAAGACCTCTATACTAAGGTCTGTCAACCCTTAGAGAACATGGTGAGTTTGTAGTCTCCTCATGGTCTCATCTTACAGAAAGAAAAGCATGAACTAGAGCAGAGATTCCAAAACACACTGAGTTTTGTACTTAGCGGCGCCTCCAAGCATTTCAGACATCCTAGTAAACACACACCCATTTGAAAAAAAGCAACTCAAATGCCAACTAATTCTGCAGGATCCTCAGCTGATGTCTGATCAAAGTGCATCCTGAGTAGGAGGAAAGGTGATGGTTCCCAGACACCAACTGCTCACCTTAATCACATAGAATAGCTCTGAGAAGTAATGAACCATGCTTTATGCAATTATTCCCACTCAGAAGTCACCACCATTCAGGAGCCTGTTACTTATGGAGGGGAAATTCCAGGAACCCACCTGATGAGGAGGGAGACTGCTTCTGAATTCAGTTGGCTGGGTTTTTAATGTTCTGTGTTTTCCTTCTGTTTTCACTGTAGAAGTGATGTCCAGTCACCCTGGTGCCTTGGACAGAGCAGCTCCTAGACGGGCGGAGGGCAGCCCCAGCCACAGCTTCAGGCAGTGCGGCTGGTTTCAACTACAGGCAGTAAAGATGGATGGTAGGCTGTCCTGACGCCATTCACGGGTCTAAAGGAGCTTCACTCGGGGGCTCAGGAAGTCCAGTCCTGAGTGTTCTTTTCTGCTGCCTCTTGGTCCTTATCCTCTATTTGTAGTAACCGAATTTGTGCTAGAGACCAAGCCTCAACCTCTAACCTAGATCTGGGAGCCAGGTTCTTACTATGTTCCTGTATGGTTTCCAGCCCAGTGCTCTGGTTGAAAATGATGGTGCCTTGCCATGCTCTTGGACTTCCCTGGTGTCTCAGATGGTAAAGAATCTGCCTGTAATGTGGGAGACCCGGGTTCAATCCCTGGGTTGGAAAGATCCCCTGGAGGAGGAAATGGCAACCCACTCCAGTATTCTTGCCTGGAGAATCCCATGGACAGAGGAGCCTGGCAGGCTACCGCCCATGGAGTTGCAAAGAGTTGGACACAACTGAGTGACTAACCTTCATTCTGCCGTGTTCTTAACACTCTTTCCTTTCCCCAGAACCTCAGGACTGCAGCCACGGCTCTGCTACCATTTGCCTGACTCTCCTGACGCTGGTACCCTGCTTAGTCTCAGGATGATCTCAGTACTCCGAATCCCCATCACTGGAGTCCACCCTCCTCCCAGGCCCTCCATCCTTCTCCTGTGCCCCGGGACACAATGCCTGCCCTCTGCTTACACGTGTACCTAATGACTCACCTCCCTCTAGAAAGATGCCTTGTTTTGTTTGTTCCCTGATGGCAGTTGGGTCGACATCAATGTCAGCCTGGGGAACCGATATAGCTCCCCAGGCTCTTCAATTCTGTCTGGAGTTAACACATTCCAAGATCCTTTCTGCTCAAAGCAGCTTTGGAGGAGAATGGATGAGAGGTGAAGCTGCAGAAAGGGGATGTGCAGCTTCAGGACCCTAAGCTATATGAGAAATGGAGATGCTGGGAAAAGAAAATGGCATCTCTGTCCCCAGCCCGAGCCAAGTGCTGTGAGTGCTCCCTACCCCCCAACCCACCCCTATTCCCTCCTCACCCACCCAGCAACTCGATATCTGTCACAGTGAGGACTGGAGTAGCTCTGTGAACACCAGAACTAAGTCATTAAGTAAACACTGCAGTTTCCGTATTTTAGATTGTTTCCCCTTGGAATATATAGAAGGCAACTAACAAATTACCCCCAAGTTATATTTACCAGCTTCGAGGGTAACTCAGAGAAACAAAATGGTGCTTGGCTATCTTAAGGATGTGTTGAAATTCACAAAGAACTGTTTTTTGCCAGGTGGTGATTCTTCTTTACAGAAATAATAACTCCCACTTGCTAATTGATGTGATAAACGAAGACAGAGCCTCTTCTCTTCCATCACTACCTCCAAAATTAAATTTAACAGCAATACTCTGCTTAGGCAGGGAGAACAAATGGGCTAGTTACTCATTCATGGAGAACAGGTAAAAATTTTCCAGTGGCTGTTTCTTTGAAGTGTCTATTTTAAGAGATTTGAGGAGGAGTAGGTTACAAGGTGAGTATCCAACCTTTTAGAGAGCAAAAATCAGGAGTTTCAACCAAGTGCCTGCTTATCAAATGTCGATACAGTGTACCTCAATCAAGCTGAGCTTTCTTCCAATTCCATGTGCTTTGCAGCCATCCTATATCTGAATGTCACAGCTACCTTTATAAAAACAATATTCTTCAATTCAAGTAAGTAGAAAAATACAGTGAAAAGATTCCCTACTAGTCTTTAAAGGTAAAAGCAGATATTTTTCTTAAGAAAAACACCGGTGAGAATAAAAGCCAAGTATTGTTTTAGATTCTCTTCAATTTCCAAAATACCATTTAAAAAATAATTACACCCACGATTTATGCATGATTCATTAGGCAGGCAGCTCCAATGCACAGCTCCATTGTAATTGCACTGAAAATGTCGACATCATGAAATATACCCTCAACTTCTTGAGATTATCACCTATTCTAGTAACATCTTTGCTACCATGTAAATCTTGTCCTAATAGTCTATCCTCATTAAACAATAACGATAGTATTTCAGTTCTATGACTGGATAGCCTTCTGAAGAAATTGTTTGTTACTTCTGAATAATTAGAAGGTCAAACACTTTGTCACTGATATTTAAACCTTTTTTCATGAAAGTTAATAGGTTTAAATCACAGAATCCCCCAAGAAGATGACTGGAATGTTACCTGGGGTGGGGTGGGTAGGGAGAAGGCACACCATGGCTGTTAGCAAATACAAGTGTTTCTAAATACAAAAAATGGTACAGATGAACCAGTCTGCAGTAGGGAATCAATAATGTACAGTACACTATCCATCACCTCTGCTGATTACAGACCAAAGTCAGAAAAGACAGCATTCCTTACATAATAGATAACCTTACATAACATATAATAAATATGATAGGCAACATCTTGCAGGATAGAAACAAAAGATGCAAACTGATGAATCACGTATCTGAAGGGGCCAGGCTGAGAGGACCAGCACCTGGATTTAGAGTTCCACTGGGCGACCTGCCCATCCCCTTAGGTTTGAAGGGCATCTACTCTGATCTGGCAGCCACCCCTGAAGAGGCAGCCTGATGCACGGGCCAGGCACTGGAGGTCAGGGTCTCCCCACCACGACCATTCAGACACCTACCTGTGGTCTTTAACGGGGTTTTCTCTCCTAGCAACAGTTTTAACCTTTTGGCGTGGATTTTGCCTTGATAATGTGAGTCAGCCACCACCGCAGAGGTGAAGGACATGTTACAGAGGGTACAGCATTTGTTTTTATCCACCATATCAGCATCATTTCCCTGTGTGAGAGAGAAAGAGATCAAAAGAATATTAGACCACCCCAAGGCTTCCAATGTCTTTGTTCCACTCCATTCTGTTGCACATGAAACTCACCATTAGTCTTTTTCTTGTCTTTTTTCTTTCTTTTTAAAGCATTGCATTGAGTATTATTCCATGTGGGATTTGTAGGTGAAAACTTATTTTACCCACGCTATGTCACGTAATTTCGTTATAAAATGAGGGTTTTATACTTAGTTGGTATTGTTAATATTAACTATCAACAAAATTAGTTAATATTCATTGAGCAAGTTAGTTAATATTGTTGAAAAGATTGAAATAGTCAATCCATATAACAGGAGTTAATCCAATGCCTAGAAATAGTAATCAACACATATTAGGTTCTACTATTATCATTTTAATTTTGGCCTGATCATTAATGTTATCCAACTAGAACCGATTGTGTGTGTGTGTGTGTGTCTGTGTCTGTGTGTGTGTTAGTTGCTTAGTTGTGTCCGACTCTTTGCAACCCCATAGACTGTAGCCCACCAGGCCCCTCCATCCATGTGATTCTCCAAGAAAGAACATCAAAGCGGGTTGCCATTTCCTTCTCCAAAAGGAACTACAGAAAGAAAGAACGTGAAGTCACTCAGTCCTGTCTGACTCTTTGCGACCCCATGGACTGTAGCCTACCAGGCTCCTCCACCCATGGAATTTTCCAGGCAAGAGTACTGGAGTGGGGTGCCATTTCCTTCTCTGAGAACCGATTATATTCTTAGTTAATTATTGGCTAGTTTTAGATCCATTCTACAGTCCGTCTAGTCAAGGCTATGGTTTTTCCTGTGGTCATATATGGATGTGAGAGATGGACTGTGAAGAAGGCTGAGAGCCGAAGAATTGATGCTTTTGAACTGTGGTGTTGGAGAAGACTCTTGAGAGTCCCTTAGACTGCAAGTAGATCCAACCAGTCCATTCTGAAGGAGATCAGCCCTGGGATTTCTTTGGAAGGAATGATGCTAAAGCTGAAGCTCCAGTACTTTGGCCACCTCATGTGAAGAGTTGCCTCATTGGAAAAGACTCTGATGCTGGGAGGGATTGCGGGCAGGAGGAGAAGGGGACGACAGAGGATGAGATGGCTGGATGGCATCACTGATTCAATGGACGTGAGTCTGAGTGAACTTTGGGAGTTGGTGATGGAGAGGGAGGCCTGGCGTGCTGCGATTCATGGGGTCGCAAAGAGTCGGACACGACTGAGCGACTGAACTGAACTGAACTGAACACAGTGCTTATCTATACTTTCTTCATGTTCATCAAACTATCTCCTCATTTGACACAATTTTAGTCAATGGCTTTATGTTCTATATCATTGAAAATTTTGTGGTCATCAATCAGATGAGCTCAAGAATTTTTCCTTATAAACATATCTCTGCACCGTCACTTACTGTTCGTCATTTTTCAAAAGGCATCTTAAAGCTGATGCAATAGTTGTTCAGTTAAGCAAGAGTTTACTAGTCTACTCTCTGTTTCTTGTTTTTGTTTTTGTTTTTTTTTTGACCATAAGTAAATTCTCAGCCTTGGAAAGAAGTAGCCTCTTCCTTTTTCCTAAAATGTCTATTTTGTCCTTGCTCTGCAATCTATTATTTCCTACATGATAAACATCACCAAAACTTTCTCAGTGACCAACTTCAACCTCTGTTTAATAGGGAGCACTATTGCCAGGCACTAGGAACACTGCACAAATGGGAGAATATGAGCTACCTGCAGAAAAATAAGGCCCATAACGGGCGAGAACCCAATGGATCTGGTACCAGGAGGAAAAGACTCTCTCGTTGCATCTGTATTATGCATCAAAGTAAGTAAAACACCAGAGTTCACAGGGCCTGAATTATTTAGCAGAAATTATCGTTTGGCATTCAGCTCTGCTTTGACACACTTTAGCCTCACCAGGATACATGGCCCCGTGTTCAAGATTTTTTTTTAAAGATTTCTTTAAGGAATCCAATATTTATCATAAAGAACTTGAGTCTATCATAAAGCTATGGTGACCATGCTGGCTGAATTTTCCGGGAGAGTTTGCATCATTTTCCTTTTCTTCAAGACAGGTGATTCATTAACTGCTGCACAAAATACTTAAATCCAGCTTGATTTTTATTCCTCTGTTAGACTTCATGAAAATGAATAATGATTTGGGAAAAAATAAATCCTTTGTCAGACCATGTGACCTGACGATTGTGCCCACAGGTCATCAATTACCTATATTCTGCGAGGGGAAGATTAATTCACGGGCTCCCCTCCTGCCTAGTTAGAAATTGAGGGTAAAGAGGACTCTCAGATAAGGAGTTAATCTATTCCTTAATGGAATGGTAGAAGCAAAGCATCTCTTTGTTAAAAGAGCAGCCATGGGTGAGTATCTGGCCTCACAAAAGCCCCTTCTCCTATTCCTGGAAGACCCCAAAGAATGCAATTTAAAATGGCACAGGGACAAGGATGAAGATGGGGGTGGAACAGAGAAAGGGAATTCTGTATTTTTCTGCACAACAATAAGGTGTCCAGAGTGATGGAGAGCATTGCCTTGCATATTTTGTGGCAGTTAGAAAACTAACACTTTCCTTCTTAAGGCATCTATTGGTAATAGCACTGATAATTTGCACTCAGTCTTGGAAAGAGTGTGTTTGTGTGTGTGTGTGTGTGTTCTAGGAGGCTGGCGTGCAGTTCAGGGGTGGGGGAAGGGAGAGACTCCATAAACGTTTCTGAGATTTGGAATCCTACCTATAGCCGTTTATTAGCTTGACCTTGCGAGTGTGCCCAGTCACGTACGACTCTTTGAGACTCCATAGACTGTAGCCCGCCAGGCTGCTCTGTCCATGAGATTTCCCAGGCAAGAATACTGGAGTGGGTTGCCATTTCCTTCTCCAGGGGATCTTCTCGACCCAGAGACTGAATCCACATCTCCTGCATTGGCAGGCAGATTCTTTACCATTGAGCCACCTGGGAATGGTAGCGTATATTAAATCTTAGAATCTACCCAAGACCCTTATCACATTTTAAAAATGAGATTTAAGGAAATGTACTGCTAGAGGCTAGGGTGGGGAGTCCACGAAAGGAGATGGATTCTATGGAGAGAGGATGGACCCCAAAAGCGGTCTCGCCTAGCGAGGCACAAACCTCAGGACACCTGGGTAGGTACTGAGGCTGGACCCACCAGCTGTATCCCTGCTCAGCGCTTCAAGCTGAGTTTCCTCATCAGTAAAAATTCAAAGAGGGACTTCCCTAGAGGTCCAGTGGTTAGGACTCCACACTTCCACTGTAGAGAGCATGGGTTCGATTCCCCGGTCAAAGAACTAAGATTCTGCATGTCATAAGGTGTGGCCCCCAAAATTCTTAGTTTAAAAAAAATAAAAATAAAAAAAAGCTTTTAAAAACAAAAAGAAGTCATAGACACTTGAACCCTTTTGTGTGGTCTGCTGTGGAGCTGACTGAACCAGGCAAGAAAGGGGAGACTTGGTTTCCTGGCATCTGTGTCTCTAACCAGGCCCAGGACATGCCCCAGACCCACGATGGGGCAGAGCCAAGAAGACCAGGAAGCACATATCAGGGAGTTGCTGAAGGGGTCAAGCCCAGTGAGGGAACAGTGGACATCCCGGGAGGACTGAGAGCCCTAACTGACACTTTCCCACTCTGTCAGGGAATATTGGTCTGATGTTTTAAGGGACAAAAGGGGAAGGTTGTCAAGGTGAGAGTGGTTGCTTGGATTGCCCATTTTCACCTGCTTATGCATAATATGGGCTCAAGCATCTCATTTTTCTTAAAATGAAGCACAAGATCATAAGCTAAAGCTTAACTCGCAGTCCACACCTATTTAGAATCTGTGCATCCCTTATGCCACTTTTAGCAAAATCACCAGCTGAACCTGGGCTCAGGAGCTAGCCCCTGTCTCCCTGGAGCTCTAAGGTGGAGACATCTCTACAGAAAGGGCCTGCCATCATTGTATGAAGTGTATTCAGCTCGAGTTCCCAAGGCAAAGAACAGCCCTTAAACTGGATAATGACTAGTGGGTTTATGGTATTCATTCATTCAACACATTTTTAAGGACCCCCTAAATATGTGTGATGCTGTGCTAGAAGAATAAAACTCCACTTTCTGTTATTAAAGAGGTTGAGACCAGGGGAACTGGAGAAAGCAAGCGCAAAATGAAAGGAAAACATTATAATCAAAGAAATACAGTCTCCTGTTGGAACCATGCTCTCCCAATTAGGTAAGGTTAAAAGACCAGCCATACAAATGAGCTTATTTGTGTGGATTTCATCTTCCAGCCTTCTCTTGCCTGGTACGTCCTTTTTCATCATTGCTTGTCTAATCTGGTCTATCCAAAACCTTTTTCATGGCTCAGTTTAACCATCACTTTCTTGAGATGAAGCTTCTTCTGTCCCCCATCCTGATCAGCGGACAGTGGCCTTGGGGTCTTCCATGTGTCCTGTATCTGCCTCTTTTATAATAGAACGCTGAATTCTGACATGTACTTTTTTCGTATTTGTTCCCCTCAAGAGGAACAAGGAAATAGTTAAAGTTAAGGAAATTTTTTCATTAATCCTGGGGCCTCAGTTCCTAGTACAATGCTTGCCACACAGTAGGACCTGCAGGTGTTTATTGAATGAACACAGGAGTTGAGGGTTGGTTTGTGGGATTAATAAATTGCATGCTATAAGAAGACAAAACAGGAAGACAGGTAACACAAGGGGGCCTACGGTCAGCCAGGAAGCTAGCCAGGAAGAGAACCAGAGTTTTCAACAATTTGTAAACTAACTTGAGGGTTCAACTAGGGAACATTTTCCCAAAAGGTATGGTTTTAATATACATTCTTAGATTTCTGCTCTGCTGTATCAATCTCATGAGATTCTTAGATTTCTGCTCAATCTCATTCACACCATCATAGACAAGAATCAAAGAATAAGACAAGCAGAGACCCAACTGTTATGCAAGAAGATTTCATGGAAGGCAGTTATGCCATGATTACAGAAGAGGGACCAAGAAAGGTTAGGTGTCTGACCTGTCCAGCAGCTTTTTGAGGCCCATAAGACATCTTTTATGCGATATTTTACTAAGGCGGGTCAATGTAACTTACATAATGTCACCAACTCTGATTCCTCGAATGACCCCAGTGGAGATGCAACTATCCAGAGAGACTCTCTAACCAAGGTCCTAAAATGTGCCAGAATTTAGTTGTGTATTCCTGGCTATCTAAATCCCAGATCAAAGGCTGCTTGCAACTACAGATCACATCATTGTTACTGGAGTCTTTCACTGTCCCAAAAGCCCTGCTATTCTATAGCTCAGGGGAGAAATTCCATAAAGGTTGATGAATTGATGTCAGAGATCACATTTAAAGTTTCTGACTTAACAAATTGAGAATAGCCCTAAGCTACCAAGTAAATGAAGGGGAATCCGAGATTGTCATTATAAAATATGGGTTTCAATCAGAAGGCAAATATTTGGTCGGACTTTTTCAATGCAGTGTCCACATCACTGAAAGAAAGAAAAAAAGCTTATGGAGCATCCTAAGACTACTTATTCAAAGCATTTCACAAAGTTAAGAAGTTTTCTGAAGAACTCCAACCTCATGAAAAACCCTGACTGACTCAGCCAAAAATCTAATTTTGAAATTCCATTTTATTTTATCATAAGCCTTATTTTTTTCACTCCATTCAAATAACCGTCTTCATTCTTCTTCAGGTAAATGTAAAAAGCCCAAGAGAAAGACTTTTATTTCAGAATGTCAGAGTGAGGAATCCTGCGACGTTGTTCCCCAGCAAAACAGCTATATATGGTGCAAGTTATTTGTTTTAAAAATTATTCAAAGTCTTTGAAAATTATCCTAAAAGTAAATACCATATTAAAATATTTTTTCAGGAAAACATACTAGCTCTCAGTAAGAACAGTGAGAGGTCCATGGCACTACAGATACAACCCTTGCTCTCCCTCCAGACCCCCCAGCTCAGCATGATGGCAGCTCCACTCCACTGTGTGTGGTCAAGAAATTAGGGCTCCCTTTCCCATCAGCTCTCAGTTAGGAGATATCAGGAAGAGGAGGCCACTAACCTGAACCGCATCCCCTTCAGCTCCAAGATGCAGAAACCAAATTCCCAGCAAAGCAACCCAGAAATCAGGTACTCTCTCCCTTCAGTCTTATTCATAGGACAGAAGCTCCATCCCCCTCACAGCTGGCCCAGAATATTGGAACTGTGATCAGATGTGCCCCAGTTTGCTTGTAGGACAAAGGTTCTGTGCCTGGGAAACAAGCTAAGAAGACCAGAGCTGTCGCCTCTGCCCAGATTATGAAGCAGAGCAGCCACTCTGAGAAAAGCAGTGGCTCAGAGATTTTTCCCTGAGAACAGAGGGGAAATAAGAACAGAGAGCTGCTAAGCTCTCCCCAGAGGAACAGACCGTGTTTGAAATAGAGTGTGGGAAGGTTTAAGCATAAGGATGCTCTCAAGGGCAATGGTGGTTTTGGTGGTAAGCAATTAAGAAAAAGCTGATGGCTCCATCGGAGCAACAAGCTAGTTTACCACAGAGAACCAGAGAAAGAGACAGCTAAGGCGTGCCTTCTCATCGTCAGAACAAACTGCAAAGACTTGCCTTAAAAACTAATGATACAAAAGGGACTAAATTTAATCAGATCGGCATTTATATCTTAGAGTATTGGTAGAAACAACAGAGCAATCATCCAGCAACAAGCAGAGCCTAAGAGCTAGGTATGATTCCAGCAGAGGGAGACAGCTTAACAGAGGAGACCAGGGAAAGAGACGGTCCACCGGAGTCCTCCAAAACCCACCGACAGCCCACAGTGACTGTGTGCTCTCCTGAGCATGTTCCTCTGAGGCATCTGCAACTACATATCGTTGGGGAAAGGGATCTAATTAAAATAATCCAGTAAAGACACTGGACAAATAAATAAGCAATCCACAACAAAAACAAGTTCAGGAGAGTGAGAGAATTCGTTTCCAACGTTGCTACATTACCTAAAATATCCAGTTTCTAACAACAATAAAAATTATAAAGTAGGCAAAAAAAAAAAAAAAGAAAAAAAATGTAACACATACACAAGGGAAAAAAAGACAACAAAAAGATGGTCCAGATATTAAGTTTATCTGGCGAAGGCTTCAAAGCAACACCAAAGATTTCAATTACGGATGTGTTCAGAGAATTAAAGGGAATCATGTTTAAATAATGGAATGTATGATGCCAATATGCAGTAAAATAGAGAATATCACTAAAGAAATAGAAATAATGACAAAGAAAATGGATATTCTGGGGTTCAAAAGTACAGTGACTGAAATTAACACTTCATTAGAGAGACTCATCAGTAGCTTTGCGCTTACATAAGAAAAAATCACTGGTCTTGAAGACAGAAAAAAAAAATAGAGATTATGCAATTCAGAAAAGAAAGGAAAACAAGAGTGGGAAAAAAAAACTGAAGACTGTCTCAGAGAAATGTAGAGCACCATTAATCACACCAACATATGCATTAAATTATAATACCAGAAGGAGAATAGAAAGGGAATGGAGCAGGAAAACATATTAAAAAATATACTGACTGAAAACTTCCCAAATTTGAAGAAAAATATTCTCATACACTTCCAAGAAGTTTAACAAAACTCAAGTAGGATAAGCAGAAAAGGATCTCTGCATTGCAACACGTCATAGTACAAAAACACTGAAAGCCAGAAACAGACAGAAAGTTTTGAAGCAACAAAGAAACACAGCTCACCACGTACAAGGCAACCACAATAAGATAAACAGTTGATTTCTCATCAGAAACAATGAAGGTCAGAAGACAATGTGATGACATACTCAGAAGGCTGAAAGAAAAAAAAAAATCTATCGACCAAGAATCTTCTGTCCAGCAAAACATCCTTTTAAAATTTAAGGTGAAATAAAGGCATCCAGAGATTTTTAAAAATTTTTTAATATAAATTTATTTATTTTAATTGAAGGTTAATTACTTTACAATATTGTATTGGTTTTGCCATACATCAACATGAATCCACCACAGGTATACACGTGTTCCCCGTCCTGAACCCCCCCTCCCTCCTCCATCCCCGTACCATCCCTCTGGGTCATCCCAGTGCACCAGCCCCAAGCATCCAGTATCATGCATTGAACCTGGGCTGGCAACTCATTTATATGATATTATACATGTTTCAATGCCATTCTCCCAAATCATCCCACCCTTGCCCTCTCCCACAGAGTCCAAAAGACTGTTCTATACATCTGAGTCTCTTTTGCTGTCTCGCATACAGGGTTATCGTTACCATCTTTCTAAATTCCATATATATGCACTAGGATACTGTATTGGTGGGTTTTTTTCTGGCTTACTTCACTCTGTATTTTTAAAACTGAATTTGTTGCTAGCAGATTCACACTACAGGGGATAGTAAAGAAAGTTCTATCCCGAAAGCAAAACACATGAGACAATAATTTGAATTTCACAAAAAGAAACAATAAACAAAGAGCAGCAGTGAAGGTAATTATAAAATTATAAAAGACAACATAAACGCATGCATCTCCTTTTTTCTCTTAGCAAATTTAAAAAATATATAGTCACGTGCATATATCTGTATAGTCGGGTCAATAATACATAGAATTATAATGTAGAGGATAATAATAGCACACAGGAGGTTGGTGGGACCAAATATATCTCATAAGGTTGCAACTCAAATCCGTAGGAGTTAATGTTAAGAACCATAAAGAATAAATAAAAAGGTTATTACAGCAAACACTAAAATACATACTGTCTTCCTTTCATTTCTAGCTTTCTTATAAAATTGCATAAAATAGCAATTATAACAGTGTATCATTGGATTCATGACATGCCTAGGCAGAATACATATAATAGTAGTAGCACGAAAAACAGGGAGAAGCCAGCTACACAGGAGTAATATTTCTATATCTGGTTAAAATTAAGTCAGTATAAATCAAGTAAATTCAGACAAGTTAGGATGTATATGTAAACCCTAGAACAATCACTAAATAAATAATTCAAAATAATACGGTGAAAAATCACTTAAGGAATTAGAGTGGTGTAATACAAAATACTCTATTAATGCAAAGGGCCTCTGTACTGCAGGCAGATTCTTTACTATCTGAGCCACCCGGGAAGCCCAGTACAAAATATTCTGCTAAAGCAAAAGAAGGTGATATAAGAGAAACAAAAGAAGAAAAGAACATAATTCATACAGAAATTAAAACCAAAATAGTAGATATAACTCCAAATATTTAGCAACATGAAAGCATTGCTGCCACCCAGGCATTCAGCTGAGTCTGACTCTTTGTGACCCAGTGGACTGTAGCCCACCAAGCGCCTCTGTCCATGGAATTTGCCAGGCAAGAACACTAGAGAGGGGTACCAGTTTCTACTCCAGGGCATCTTCCTGACCCAGAGATCGAACCCACGTCTCCCGCATTGGCAAGAGGATTCGTTACCACTGTGCCACCTGGGGAGCAGCAGGAAAGTTTTGTCTAATCAAAATAGAGAGGATAAGACTGGATAAAGAGAAAATTTGACAGATCAATATGTTGTCTGGAGGACACACACTTTGGATTCAATGATACATATGAATGAAACTCAAAGGATGAAAAGATATATCTGGCAAACAGCATCCTCAAGGAAGCTGCAGTGACTCTTAGAAAAAGACATGGGCAGTACACTCTTTGACATCAGTCTGAGAAATATCTTTTTAGATATGTATTCTCAGGTAAGGAAAACAAAAAGACACACATGGGACTATTATCACACAAAATACTCTGCATAGAAAAGGAAACCATCAACAAAACAAAAAGACAACCTGTAAGGCCGGACCGGGGGCCATGATGGGCTGCCCCCCTCCTCTCCCTCCCGCCGGAGGGGGAAGTCCCTAACGAAGGCGCCTCCCAGATCCCGGGGACCAATGACCGCACAGTTCGCCAGCTAAAGCCGCCCCACCCCAGCCACCTAGAAGGACCTGTCAGCCCGCGACGCCTGGCCTGGAGACCTATCCGAACCCCTGTACATCTAGCCTGACCATCCCTCGCAAGGAACGAATAAAAGCCACCCCCAACACGCCCCAGGTGCGGACTCCCTCGACCTGCCTCGCTCCGGTCGGGGAACCCCGCCCGGTAGCGCTTCGCCATTAAAAAGCCTGTTAGACACGTTTTTGGTGTCCTGGTCTTTTACCTAACACAAGCTACCAAACAAGAGAAGATATTTGCAAATCAAAGAGGTTAATATGTAAAATACATAAAGAAGTCATACAACTCACAATAAAAATTTGATTAAATAATGAGCACAGGAGTTGAAGAGACATTTTTTCCCCAAAGAAGACAAACAGATGGACAACAAACATGTGAAAAGTTGCTGAACATTGCTAGTCATCAGGGAAATGCAAATCAAAACTGCAAGGAGCCAAACCCCACACCTGTCGGAATGGCTACTTTCAAAAAGACAATAAATAACAAGTTTCAGCTAGAATGGAGAGAAAAGGGGACCTTGTGCCCTACTCTTGGGAGTGTAAAGCCGTGCAGTGGAGTGTAAAGCCTGTGAACAAGTGTACCGAGCTTTCTAAAAATTAAAAACAAACCTACTATACGATCCAGCAATTCCATTTCTGGGCTTCTAAAGAAAACAAAAACAGAATTTGAAATGATATTTGCAGCCCTATGTTCAATGCAGGATTATTTACAATAGCCAAGATATGGAAGCAACCAAGGAGTGCATTAACAAATGATGGACGGCAGTCATAAAAAGGAATGAAATTTTGCCATCTGTGACAACATGGATAGACCTCGAAGGTATGCTACATGAAATTAGTCAGACAGGGAAAAACAAATACTGTATTATTTCACTTACAGGTAGAATCTAAAAAACAAGACAAATGAACAAACATAACAAGAAAGAAAGTCAAAAGTACAAACAGGTGGTTGCCAGAGAGAAAGCAGGTAGGGGGATGGGTGAATTAGGTGAAGGAAATTAAGAGGTACACGCTTCCAGTTACAAAATAAATGGGTCATAGGATGAAATGTATGGTGAGAAAACTTAACAATAATGTGATATTGCATGGTGACGAAGGAGATCAAAAGGTACAAACTTCCAGTGATAAGATAAATAAGTTCTACAGATATAATGTATCATAACAAGATTTAGTAGCCACTGGTATATGATATATATGAAAGCTCTTACAAGAGAAAATCCTAAGAAAATCCTAAGTATTTTTTCTAGTTTAATTTTGTACCTGTATGAGACAATGGATGTACACCTAAATTATTGTGGTAATTCAGGATGTATGTAAGTATGTAACTTAAATCACTATGCCATATACCTTAAACTAATACAATGCTGTATCTCAGTTACATCACATTAAAATAAGTAGAGTTAAGTAAAGGGTCTGAATAGACATTTCTATGAAGAAATGGTGAATAAAAACATTAAAAAGTGCTTGACATTACTATCAGGAAAATGCAAATAAACCACAATGAGATACCACTTCATAACCACTAGAATCAGTTCAGTTCAGTCACTCAGTCGTGTCTGACTCTGTGACCCCATGGACTGCAGAATGGTTAGTATAAAAAAGATGGGTGATAAAAGGCATGAGCAAAGACGTGGAGAACCAGGAACCCCGGTCCACTTCCGGTGAGAATGTAAAATAGCATCAGCAGCACTGGAAAACCCCCTGACAGTTCCTTAAAAGGTGAAACATGGAGTTACCAAATGATCCAGCAAGTCCAGTGCTAAATGCAATCTTCTTTGGGTGTGTACCAGTATCCCCAACGTTTTAGAAGTTTGGTTTTAAGAAAGACCTCCATTAGCACCTGCTTCACTAACTGAAAGAAATCCCAAGGGGATTTTGGCTTTTAAGGGGAATATCTGGAAAATGAAAATAGCATTCAGCTTTTGTTTTGCATCAGTTCAGTTCAGTTCAGTTGCTCAGTCGTGTTTTGCATTGGCCTGTAATAAAGGCAGCAGGCACCCTGCAGCAGCCCCTTCGCCAGGAATTACGCAGCATCTCGGCATCAGGGCGCCATAGCTCGGAACTGCCTCTGAGCTTCTGTGCACAATCTATTTTGTGCCTCTAATAGCACGATGTGTCCTAAGCTAATCGTTTCTTGGCTTTATGCCATTCCAGCATATGAAGGTTTCATAGGAACACTCTTCTTTCAGACGGTCAGGAGAGCCTGCATTTGCAAACTTACCACTTGCAAATATTTATTTGTAAGCCCCAAATTCAAACTTGTGGTGCTTTGGCGGTAATTCATGGGCACATACAGAGTGTCAAAAAATTTGTCACCTGCCACACGTGTTCTCAGCTGAGATTTAACAAGGCAACACTACCTTCTTGCCTCTAACGCTGTAAACAAGTGTTCTTTTCATGGCCCATTCAGTTTCACATTCTTTGTGTGTGTGTGTGTGCTTTTTGTTGGTGATTTCATTGCTTCAAATGACTCCCAAGGGTAATGTTGAAGGGCTGGATAGTGTTCTCAAGCACAGGAAGGCTGGGAGCGCCTTATAGAGAAAATACAAGTGTTAGACCAGCTTCATTCACGCATGAGTTATAGTGATGTTCGCTGTATGAGTTTGGTGTTAATCCATCAACAATATTGTACATCCACAATAAGGAAGAAAAAATTCACTGATCCATATGTGAGATCACTCCAGAAAGTGGTAAATTAATACCTGTAGTGCATGATGAAGCTGTGGAAAGGCTGGAAAAGTGACTAAATGTGTGGATTCATAAGATAACCACCAATGGAAAAAATACAATGGGCTGCATTATTGCAAGGCTAAAAGTCAATGAAATGTACCATCTTATCTAGAGTCGGGAAAATATTTAAACAATTCTCAGCTCATTTTATTATAAAAAGAATTACATATAATCAATTATTTGTAAGAAATGTATATTAAATAAGGCACGTATAAGGAGAAATGCATAAAATGAGGTTACCTATTGATGGATGATTGATCAAAGTCTTGGGACCAGTGGCCTGCAGGAACGTAACCCTGTACTTCCCCTAGAGTTTATAGCCCAGTATTTGCTAACTCAGAGCTGGTGACTTTACAGAAAGTTAACTATCAACACATGAAAAGTGGGAAATGAATGTCTATTTCATTCAAGAGAAAAATACATGTCCACATGAAAATTTTAGGAAAATTTTTATGTGTACATAAAAATTCATAGCAGCATACTTCATAACAGCCCAGATGTGGAAATAACCCACAGGTTTATCACCTGAAGAACAGGTAAATAAAATGTACCCTAATCCATACAACGGCCCATTATCAGCAAGAAAAAGAACAAGGTACTGATAGGTGCTGTAACCCAGGTGAACCTCAAAAACATTATGCTAAGTGAAAAAAGCCAGCTGCAAAAGACTGTATACTGTATGATTCCATTTATATGAAATTTTCAGAGTAGGAAAATCTATAAAAACAGAGAAGTAGCATAGTGGTTGCTGAAGAGTAGAAAGAGAGGGGACAGACTGAGGAAAAACAGACACAGATCAACAGGTACAGGGTCTCTTTTTGGTGAGGATGATGGTCTACAGTCTATTGTGACACTCGTTTCCCAACTCTGTGACTGCACCAAAGATCAGCACATTGCACATTTATATTTCTAATTGGTGTATTCCCAGGTGGTGCTAATGGTAAAGAACCTTCTATCCAATGTGAGAGATTCAAGAGACGCAGCCTGGATCCCTGGGTCAGGAAGATCCCCTGGAGAAGAAGGAAATGGTGGCCCACTCCAATTCTCTTGCCTGGGAAATCCCATGAACAGAGGACCCTGGCGGGCTACAGTCCACGGAGTCGTAAAGAGTTGGACACGACTGAAACGACTTTGCTTGCTCACTTGCATCGTTGCCTTACAAGGTGGTGTTAGTCTCTGCAGGACTGCAAAGTTAATCAGCTAGAAGTTTACAGATATCCTTCCCTCTGGAGCCTCCCTCCCCCTACCCCATGCCCTCCCTCTAGGGCATCACAGAACACTGAGCTCCCTGTGCTAAAACGCACATGCCCACTGGCTACATGTGACATATACACACACGGTAGTCTGCATGTCCCAATCTTCCCGTTCATCCCCCCAACCCCGTCTACACGTCCATCCTCTACACCTGCAGTGAGTTGTAGGGGATATGAATCATATCTTAATAAAACTGTTAGCAGAAAAAAAAGTGATACACTTAAATGTTCTAATATCTCATAGACATACTGACATTTGAAGCATAACTTTTCTTTTCTGGGCTTCTTTTGCTTGGAGGCAAATCTACTGAGAAAGGGGAAAATAAATAAAAAGTATTTTCCTTGCATGGGCTTGCTTGGAGTAGATATATACTAGCTGATGTCCTTGGAATTCTGATCACCAGTGTCCATTTTAGCTAAAGGCATTTCTGGGCTATAATAGAATTCTATCTGCAGCTGCTGCTAAGCTACACTTAAAGGGGAGAGCCACCTGACATTCTCAGCTAGAGCCAGAAATAACTGTAGCTCCCAGCACATACCGTGCAGTAAGATGAAATGTCCAACAAATGCAACTATTTCCAGAGTTATGTATGTCATTGCTTATCGTCTAGCATCTAACTCTGAAAAGAGGCAGTAAGCGGGAAACACTGTTCCTTCTCCTTCTCTCCTACTTTACTTGGACCAAAAGACCTAGAAAAATTCTTCCTGATTGACTGCAGGGTCCTGAGCAATCTTTCTCCCACTGTTCTCGCTCAGGCATCCTGTCCCATTCCATTTAAGTCGTGCTGTTCTCTGTCGTCCCAGCCTATTCAAATTACACTCAGATGCCGGTCCGTTTTATCCAGGACCCTGGTTAACTGCATCCACAGCTTCGTGGCTGACCTCTCCCAGTCCTGAATATCTGTGCCTTAAGTTTTGATGTATTTCTTTAATTATTTCATTTGCATTTGTTTTTAAATTAGGATTGTCACTCCAAGAACATCTTGAAGGCAAGAACTTAAGGCATGATACTTCTTCCCCATCTCCAAGTCTGCCATGGGTCTAGTTACACGGGAAAAACTCAACAAACATGAACCAAACAGCTGCTGAATGAATGAAGTGGCCATCCACGAACCAGTTCTAACTTCTTCGTGTACATCTATTTTCCGCATGAAATTACCTCTCCCCTGCTCTCTTGCCAACATTACTTGCTCTGTCTCAGGAAAAGGTCAATCGGTGTAGAGTTCAGACTCAATACTGAAATGGACATAATGGCAATGGTATGCTATCATGGGAGTCTGCCCACACAGGAAGGATGTCTGCTGGCTAGGAAACTGGATGGAAGGTGACCAGATATCCCAAGAGGAAGGGACAGTGTCTGCAAGAAAGCTGGCCAGAGCTTCATGTTCCAGCGTTGACTAGAGTTACACACCCTGAACCTTGAATGGAGACCATCCCTCCACGGCCATAGGATTGGAGAAAGTGGTCCTCTTGACGATAAGGGAAAGAGAGACGGGAGGTGTCTCCCCTGGACGGTATAGAATTCTCTGTGGGCCTTTGGTGTTTGGAAGGCACTGGGTGGTTTTCCAGCCACTGAAGAAGTGTTTAAACAGATGGTAACAGGACTTACAAGACCCCAAAAGGGAGAAATGAACCAGAGTCTCCTGAGAGAGGACAAACGCATAACTCAGATAAGCCCCACTAACAGAAGCGGGAAACAACAGCGTCGCCACTGCATAGCTGTACCACTGCGCACAAAGGTGGTGGGAGACGCAGGAAGGGCAGAGAAAGGTCTGAGAGCTCTGAAAATCTAGAAACTTCCAAAGGAAAAGCTCTCTGAAGATCAGACAGAGCTGAGGTGGCTTCAAACCGGAATGCCATGTATGTGTTTGTTTCATTCCAGCTCGAATCTGTTTCTATCATAATTGATGGGTTTACCTGTTTATGGTTGAGATTACCTTTCACTGTTATGGACTATATCTGATCTGTCTCCACATTTTGAGTGTCTCATGCTTTAAAAAGTAATGTCAAATGGAGTGACAGAATAAAGAAATACGGAAATTGTATGTCAAGTCACAAGTACCACCTTTATTAAAGCTTGGTTATCTGAAAAAACGAAGAAATAAAATCGGAATGCCATCCACGGCAGAGAGATCCACCTCTGGAGCAGTCCTAGTCAACTCTGCCAGCTGCGCTCTCAGGCCCCATGGTGCCCACACAGCTGCCTCTTCCAAGTCACACACGGGGCCTTGTATGTTTCCCAGCAGTTAGTTTCTGTGACTCTCAAACAGGCTTAGGACTTATTCCTCTTCCCTTTCCCTCACCGCCCCCCCCAAAACGGTCTATTTCTCTCCACCTCACTGCACGTTTATCTTCTTTTCTCCCATCGCTCCCGTCACAGCCCGAGTCCTCCTCCATCACATGCCTCTCCTTTAGACTCTTTATAGCACTTCGTTCACATTCCACAATTATATAATTTAGGGATTTAAATCAACTTATTTCCTATCCATCTACTACCACGAAGTTATTCAGGACCGTGTGGCCATGTCTAGGGCAGAAGCACTGGCCTGGAGTCTACAGAACAAGCCACAAATGCAGCCACACTTAAAATTTTAACAGATGTATTAAACTATTAATTTTTAAATATATCTTATTTAGTCTGATATATTCAAACTATTTTCCTTTCCACATGTATTCAACATAGAAATTATTAAGGAGGCATTTTATAGTCTCATACTCCTACCTGCTAAGACTTTGGAGTCTGGAGTTTACACTCACAGCACAACTCAGCTCAGGTTACCTGTGTTTCAAGAGTTCAGGGGCTCCACAGGCCAGTGGGTATAGGGTTGGATGGCATAACTTGAGATCAAAGTGAATAATTATTAAATACTAGTTGAACTAAAGAATGAAGGAAGAAGGAAGAAGTCAGTGAATAACCAAATGAATAAATTCCCATTTTCACAGGTCAGGAAAGTGAAGCTAGAATGTTTACATAAATTCTCCAACATGTCAGATGTTTAGCCTGTGGGGGGGGAATGGGGTGCTGATTTTTGAATCCTTGACTCAGAGAAGTCAAGGCAGTGCTATTTCCATGATAAAGCACTGGCTTTATCTTAGGTCAAGTCTTCTCATCAGAAACTTTCAAGGGCTCTTTACTACTACCTAAAAATAAATTCCTCACCGTGACATTTAAAGTCTGCTAGGAGCTAATGCTCAACACACTTTTCTACTACTTTTCATACATAATATACCCCAACCGAACTGATTTTTTTCAAGGTCAGGAACACCAAAGGACCTGCTAAGGGATGGTCTGAAGTCCCAGCTGCCAGCATCTCTGCCCTTCCTAGGCTGCCCGCCTGCCCTGGTCGGATGCTGCAGGAGAGCAAGGATTCAGGGCTTCCGATCCCATCTCTGTCTCAGGTTGGAGAGCAGTAGCTTCCCCGGGAGAGGAAAGTCCTGCCGATCTGTCTGTCTCTGTCCCAGCACAGTGCCTGGCACCTGGGGGCTTACATGGTTGAATGGATGCGCCCCCCTCATTCTTCAGCCACAGGGAGGACTTCCCTACATGTCCTTCTTCACACAGCTCCTTCCACCTGGGATTTCCCCAGTCTCTGCACATGCAAGGGTCCCTCAGGTGCCATCTCCCTCACTGGGGCTCCCAAGCCAACCCACCAACAGATCTCTTTCTCCCCTCACAACTGCACTCAGGTGTCTGCCCACACACTTAGCACCACGTAGCAAATAGCTCACTATTTATGCTAGAATGCTCATTCTTTGGTCTAAAAATGTATTATCATGGTGTTTTGCGTGATGTCCTAAGAAAAAACACAAAACACTGAATTAAAGCGGAGCACATCTGGATTCAAAAGATGCTAGCTCAAGTCCTGGCTTTAAATGTACTAGATGTCACTTATAATTACTGAGTCTGAAATTTCTCCCCAGTTATTTATGAAATAAAATCTGCCCTGTTTGTCTATTCATGAGATAAAAGTCAGGATAAAGGGACATAATACATGGAGACATAGCCTCCCTCATATTTCAGTCAGTAAAGAATCTGCCTGCAATGCAGGAGACCCAGGTTCGATTCCTGGGTCGGGAAGATCCCCTGCAGAATGAAATGGCAAACCACTCCAGTATGGTTGCCTGGAGAATCCCATGGACAGAGGAGCCTGGTGGGCTACAGTCCATGGGACCCCAAGAGTCGGACACGACTTAGAGACTAAACCTTTTGGAGACATACTTTGCAATTTGGAAAGTACTTCTCAAATTATTTATATATATATATATATATAAAACTCCCAGATGGCACAGGGGTAAAGAACCTGCTTGCCAGTGCAGGAGACATGAGACACAAGTTTGATTTCTGGGTCAGGAAGATCCCCTGAGGAGAAAATGGCAACCCACGCCAGTATTCTTGCCTGGAGAATCCCATGGCAAGGAGGAGGAGGATGGGCTATGGTCTTTGGGGTCACAAAGAACCTGACACTACTAAGCAACTGAGCAGACACACACATACACATATACACATATTTATGTATATACATATATAACAAATAATTACATTATTATAATTTAACAGATTGTTCATATGTACATATATATTCAAATAGACTAGGGAATGGAGGCATATTACCTTATTTATCTTTTTCAATGAATTTACTAATCCCTGACGTTTTCTCACTTATTTACTGATATACATGTTTCATGTCTGTCTTCTGCCATTGTGATACATGCTTCTTGAGGCCAGGAACTCTGTTTTATCCCCAGCTTGACCTGTAGTGTCTATAAGAGGAACTGCCATAGGCCATTCAATAAACATCTGCTGATGAATGAAAAACTATATACACACAAAATAAAAGGATAATTCTGAGAAGATGTTAACAACAGTGGCACCAGTTTTAATATTTATCTAAACCCTCAAATAAAAGCAGAACTCAAAAGTCAAATGAAAAAACTCACAGTCTAACAAAACTAGGTGACAAAGTATTCCCATGAACTTCAAAATGCAATGGGATAAAAATAAACAACAAGATCTAGAAGCCTTGTAGGTATTAGCCTCTGTGCAGGAAAAGAGCAATGCAATGGAGCATTGTTGAATCTCAGAGCAGGAGGACCCTCAGTGGCCAGCAAGTCCTCGTGAGAAAGCACGGCAAATCCATGTGAGGACAGCAGTTGAAATGAGGATTTGCCTCACCCCAACAGCAGAAAGGTACCGGGGTCTATGTAAGGTCGGAAAAGGCAGGCACAGTCTAGCCCCTTGGAACTTTCAGTATGACCCACTAGAATTCTCTCTAGGACAGACTCGATACTGACGAGACAATGCTGAAGGCAGAATCAGAATCTTGGGGCTGATGTATACACACTAGACTGAAAATAGGTAACCAACAAGTGCCTCCTGTACAGGGCAGGGAGCTCTGCTCAATATTCTGTAATAACCTAAATGGGAAAAAACTGGAAATAAATAGATGTTTAACTGAATCACTTTTCTGTATACCAGAAGCTAACACCACACTGTAAATTAAGTTTATTCCAATATAAAAGAAATTGTAAAAAAACATTTAAGAACATGGACAATGGAGACAAAGAAAAGAGAGGTTAAGACAAATGTGGAGAAGCAAAAAAGAGCCAAAAATATTCAGTAAACAAGCCCTTGTATTTTCAAATACTATACACACACACATACTCATGTCAGTAATGGAAAAAGAAAAGAGCTCTGTTAAGTTAGGAAGCCTTGAAACACACTTCCTTCTAAAAGTTCAAGAGACAAATGCATGATAATAAGCAAGAGAAAAACATAAAAATCATA
>SJYQ01002953.1:427628-611869 GCA_006410935.1 Redunca redunca
TGATCCAATATATGAATAATAAGAGACCTTGAAAGTGAAAGTGAAATAAAATAATTCAAATGTAGTGGCATTTCTTAAAATTGAAATTAAAGCATATATGAAAAGAACGTCCTCTGAATGTCAATTTAGAGCAACCGCTCCTAAAATACATTCCAGGAAAATTATTGAACTTTAAGGTTAACAATTAAAAATATATATTTGCACCTCTAAAAGTGGAATTCTTCCTAAAGGAAGACAACATTAAATCATCATCAGACTTTCCAACGGCAGAGTATTTCTTTATAAAAATTAGAGTAATGTATTTTATATTCTCAAGAAAATATATATACAACAAACCTGACACTTCAACAGAAAGAGTTCAAAGTAATAACAGGTATGAACTCAGGTGATTTTGTTCTCATATCTCTCCTGCTGTATCTACTGAAATGACTAGGAGACCTCAATAGAAGATGGGTGGTTGCCTAACATACATGATTACTTATGAAATTAAGATTAAGATTGTTATAGGAGGAAGGTATAGTATGTAGTGGCTATATGTTCAGATCCTATGGATATAGTATAAGTATTTACATTAGTGAGAATATGTGCTGCAAAAAAGATATATCAGTCAACACATGAGTGTATAGTATTATTAGTGTTGCTGGGCTTCCCAGGTGGCTCGGTGATTAAAAAAAAAAAATTCCACCTGCACAGAAGGAGACCAAAGAGACGCAAGTTGGATCCCTGGGTCAGAAAGATACCCTGGAGGAGGAAATGACAACCTACTCCAGTATTCTTGCCTGGATAATTCCATGGGCAGAGGAGCCTGGCCGGCTGCAGTTCACAGGGTCACAAAGAGTCAGACTCAACTGAGCGACTAAGTACACATTCATTAGTACCGCTATTTGCAAGCTGTTGTGTGTATAATATTGGAGGCGGTAAATGAGTAATTATGAGATATTTTAATTTTCTCATTTCCCATGTCTTTGACATTTCCTGTGTCGAGATGCTCAGTGTGGAGATAAGGGAAACACAAGAACGAAGGAGAGTAACGCCTGAAATCATGAAATCAGGAGAGCAAACCCGGAAATCACGACGGAACTAGAAGAATCAATATTTGCTCCTGAGATCTTGTATAAGGACATATCTCTAGTTTCTATCCACTGAAGAGACCTGAAGACAATCACAAACTCAAAACAACACCCCTAGAGCTCAGAAACCTAACAATCTTAAAAAACCATTCCCACCAAAGTAAACTTAGTCTTTTGGGGACAAAAAAAACGGATTCCTGGAAATGTACAAGATATTCCAGGAAGTGTACAAGATGAGTCTGGGCTATCTTGCCATACTAGATAATAAGAATGCTATCAAAGACAACCACAGTCATGACCCAAGGACTCAGGGGTAAATTTGAAGAGGCTCCTACTGACAAAAGATGAACTTCAAGAGAGATGGTAATTGTAACTGACTGAAACTCATCAAAATATGTTAAATCCATGCATTTCATAACAGTATTTCTTAAAGGTCTATCAGATCACCTTTGCAGGGAGCCAAAAAATTGGTAAGTAAAACAAGCAAATAAGGCAATATTTCTGCCTTTTCTAAAAGAACTGTAAATGAGAAAAAGTGCTTGTTCTAAATAATGCCAACTAATTAATGAAAAATTATGGAATAAAACAATTTTGCAAACTTCAATGGATTCATTGATCTAGGCACTGAACACCAACCAACAGCTGCTAACATCACAGAGAGACAATCAAATATCATGTATCTTTGGATGAAAGAACCCAACACCATTTAGTCTTGCCAAAGGCATCGATCCCAAATCTTATCAAGACTCTGGATCCATCTGCCAATTTGCAGCACACAGAAAGGATATAAGGAAGTGTTAGATGGAACCACAAATATACATTCAGGAAAAACTACACTCTAGAGAATTCTGTAGGTCAAATTCCCCCAGGCTTTTTTATGCAAGTAAATTATAACGAAAAGAAGAAAATGGAGTAGGGAATCGCAGATTCAAAGCAATAAAAACAAGTGCATCAAAGTTTTAAAAGTTAGGCAAGACTAAACTATGGTTGGGACTTCCCTGTAGCCCATATGGTAAAGAATCTGCCTATAATGCAGGAGACTGGATTCAATCCCTGGGGGGATGAGAAGATATTCTAGAGAAGAGAATGGCAACCCACTCCAGTATTCCTCCCTGGAGAATTCCATGGACAGAGGAACCTGGTGGGCTACAGACTGTGGGGTCACAAGCAGTTGGATACGACTGAAAGACTAACACTACCAAAGTACGATAATTAGGGAGGCACATTGTGTCATAAAATTTTACAAAAACTTGAGAAATGATTCTGGGAAAGTCAGGGTACAGGTTATTTTGGGAGACCTGGGTCATGGTTACAGAGTGTTTGCCTTAAAATTCTTTAAGTGATACATCAATTTCTTTGGTAGAACTTTGTATCTGTATTCTATTTCCTAACAAAAGTTTAAAGAAAGATAAATTCCAGCTTTCAATGTACCTGACTAGCAGCTCTAAGTGCCTCCCTGAGTATAATTCTAAAATACTAATGAAGAATGAAAGAGATGAAATGCACACTAAAAATTAATTTGATGGACCACCTGATACCAGAACTTAAAGTGAATTTCCACTAGCTGTAAGGCATAAGGAGTTCAACTGAGATAAGCTGTAGAACTGGAATAATAATAGACCTGCCTTCATTGGGTAGTAGGGAGGATTAAATGACTTTAGAGGTGGAAAGTACTTAAAATGGGGTCTGACTTCGAGTACGGCTATATTTAAGAATAAGTTACTGTTTTTTTATAAACTTACCCACAGCCACGTTTTACGAAAGAGAGATCCATGAAACAGAAAAATAAAAATATACTGTCTACATTTCACTGTCCTTTCCCTAGATTCAGACTTCTACTAGCAACAGTAACAGCAGCTGAACAGCTATCCCTTATGATATGGCTTCTTTTTTTTTTCTTTTTTTGGCCATGCCACAGGGCAGGTGGGATCCTAGGGCCCTGACCAGGGATGAAACCTGTGCCCCCTGCTCTAAAAGCACGGAGTCTTAGCCACTGGACGATCAGGGAAGTCTTTCATATGATTTCTGGAACTGATAAAACACTAATTGCCATCTCTCTGCAGCCACTCTGTGACACACTCATAATTATCAGCTGGGTAAGGTGGCTCAGCAGTAGAGAATCCACCTGCCATGAGTTCATTTCCTGGGTTGGGAAGATCCTCTGAAGAAGGAAATGGCAATTCACTCCAGTACTCTTGCCAGGAAAATTCCATGGACAGAGAAGCCTGGTGGGCTACAGTCCACAGGGTTACAAAGAGTCAGACTTGACTTAGTGACTAAACAACAGTAATGAAATGTAACTAATCCACTATAGGGTGGTGGGTGTATCTTCACAGCCCATCAGCCAGAAAAAAGACGAGTTTCAGGCATAGAAGCAGGGGTGGCTATAGGGGCTCAGCACCCGAGTGCGTCATAGCTTTAAACTAAGGCAGCCACTCCTAGTGCTGGGGAACCAGGCAGCGAAGATAAGAAAAGATGTTACAGTTCAAGCAAGCCTTACCTGTGAAGTGGAAGATCTTGCAGAAACTAGGATAGGCCAGAAGCTGTGCCCACCAACCCACATTTCATAATGGCTCTAAGAAAGGGATTAGACAATTAGCCAACTGGACATCAAGAGAAGTCATTTCTGCTCAAATTTATCAACAGATTCAATGCAAGTTTAACTACTAGATGTTGGTATAAAAAAAAAAAGAATCTAAATTTATGCATCAAGGGAAAAAAAAACTAAAAAGGTGAGACAACTTTGAAAATTAAAATTTAGGAGTTATTCAGCTTCAAATATGAGAAACATAAAACTCTAAGAGTTTTTAAGGTGGGTTTCCTCTACAGAAAGCCTAATGAAACAAAAATGTGGAAATGGCCAAAGAATAAATTCTAATTTGAAGGTAATAAGGGGAAATTTCAAGTCATCAGGGAAATCACATTATTAAATAAATGGAATTAGAAGACTGAATAATAATTGGGGGAAAATAATATAGCCATAAAATAACTAGAAGAAGTATATAAAATATTCATATATCTTAGGATGGGTTAAACTTTTTAGGCATAAAATAAAATTTTTTTAAAAAACTGTTCAACTCAGAAAAGCTATGCATATCCCATTCCCTAAATGCTAAACTGTTTTGTAAATAAAGAAATACCATGATGATATTTAAAAGACTATTAACCATGTACATTTTTAAGTGCTTATCTATATAAAGAACATTGGCAAAACACTAAAAGAAAGCTGACCAATTCTACCCTCAAATTAAGCAGAAAACATAAATCTTAAATGTATAAAAGGAATATACATATCCAATAAAAATATTTTTAAAAAAACCAATCATATGAGCAATCCAAGAAATATCAAAATATTTTTACTTGTAAAGCTGGAATATGTTTTTGTTTTTTTTAATCTAATATTGTAAAAGGTGAAGAGAAGTGAACATCCTAAATCACTGCTTTGGGAAAATTACAGCCTTTCTGGAGAGTGATTTGAGAATGTGCATGAAAAATCTTAGATATATTCTTCTTGACCAGAAATTTCTTTTCTGGAAATTTATTCCAAGGAAATCACCAGAGTTTGTGCGAATGTACACAAAGTTATTTGCTAATGCACTGGTTATAACAGCTACATGCAAAAACTTATACACTGAAATTAATAGGGGACAATATTTGAACAAATGGTGGTATATTGGTTATTAAATGAATATTTAATAAACTGTGACATGTTTGTATATGGGCGTGATGGAATACAAAGTTATTAAGCAAAAGCAAAGCTATTAAAGTCATGATAGAAGATATTTATGAACACAGAATATAATTTCTGATGCATTACTAGGCTCATTCATTAGAAATTTTTAAACAGGTATTTATAGAGTGTCATCTCTGCACTGGGAATAATATAGGAAACAGTCCAGGTGACAAGCCCCGTCATGGAGTTAATATCCTAGTTGGTGAAGCTGACAATAATTAAATAAGCAAAATACATGGCATGTTATTCATGATTGCTAGAAGGAGAAAATGACGAGACAGGAAGTGAAATTTTAAAGTGATCCTAGGATGGGCAGCAGCAGGATGGGGGAGAGGAGGACTGGGAGTCTGGGACTAGCAGATGCAAATTAGTATATACAGGACAGATAAAAACAAGGCCCTGCGCTACAACACAGAGAACCGTATTCAAATCCTGTGATAAACCCTAATGGAAATGCAACAGAGCACAGTGAACACAGACCTTAGCACGCAGCCATTGCTGTGTGACATTAATAGGTACCCTGTTACCAGGCAATAGGTCCTGCTCAGCCATTGGTTGGCACCTCAGTGGGCCCCGCCCACAAGCAGCCAGCTGACAATGAACGAACATTAGTAGTCCTGCCCTGCCACTGGTCAATGGGCCCCGCCCACTAGTAACAAACTGTCAATTAGGGACATTGGTAAAATGATTCAGCCAATGGTTGGGGCTGTGGTGGTCATCAGATGGAGAGTGACCTAAGAGGCAGATTCAGGCTTTCTCCTGGAGGTCTTCCAGCTCACCCAGCTTTGGGCCAGAGGGTGAGCTGGGAAGCCCAGGGAACAGACGTCCTGCAGGGTTCCAGAGTCCTCCCCAAGACCACCCGCTAGCTCTGGCCCAGGCCTGGAGGCAACACTGCACCTCTCCCTCATCCCTGTCTCTGAGACCTAATGGCAGTGGCCCTCTACCTGGGTCGCAGTGTGTGGGACCTGGTCCCCCCGGTTAGGCAGGCTGAGGAGACTGAGGGCCAACTGAGCTGAGCGCCTGGCTCCCTCAGAAATGATGGCTGGACAGGGTGTGGGAACCCGGCCTCGAGGGAGCCGCCAGCTGAGCTCTGCTCCTCTCAGGCAGGACTGGGACCTTGGAGAGTGAACACTGTACCTTGGGACCTTGCCCTTTTGTCAGGACAGAGAATGACATTCATTTGAGAAACATTTACAGGAACTTCACTGCCTGACCCATAACCTGACCTCAAGAACAAAGGACCTGACGCCAAGAACTTTGCAATAACTAACCACACCCTTTCCTCACCTTTTGCTTAAAAATGGCTTTGCAGAAAGCTTTCAGTAACTTTGGGGTTTTTAGGGCATGAACGACCCATCTCCTTGCATGGCCCTGTAATAAACCAGTCCCTGTTCCAGACTCCACTGTTTCAATATTGTTTGGCCTCACTGTGCATCAGGCACATGGACTTGCAATTCAGCAACAGAAACAAATATAAAAAAGAATAGACATATGTTGACTAAAACATGTTGATGCACGGCAGAAACTGACACCATGTTGTAAATCAACTGTACTTCAATAAAATTCAAAAAACAAGCAAAA
This sequence comes from Redunca redunca, assembly GCA_006410935.1. Classification (NCBI taxonomy): domain Eukaryota; kingdom Metazoa; phylum Chordata; class Mammalia; order Artiodactyla; family Bovidae; genus Redunca; species Redunca redunca. Next base: position 434,013 of record SJYQ01002953.1, read on the forward strand.
TTTAAAAAGCGATCCTAGAAGACCTCACTGTGGAAGGAACTTCTGAAAGAAGAGATGACAGGTTATGCTGATGGATACCTGGAGGAAGAATGGTCTCCGTGGAGGGTACAGCAAGTAATAAATAGGATGCTGAGCATGAGGTGAGCATAGTGTTCACAGGTTAGCAAAGAGACTGCAACAGACTGGCAGGAGAGGTAACAATATCAGGGAGATGACCAGGCAGGGGACGTGATGTAAACAGTAGGCTGTAATAAAGATATTGGCTTTTACGCCGAAAGCAATGCAAAGTCATCTACAGGCAACAAACAGCGTGATCCACACGCTACCATGTACAAAAAGCAATATTAGCATGTGTAAGCATACATTTTATTTATTCACATACACATAAGACAAGTGAACACAAAGCTAGAAAGACATGTCTCTAGATAGTGAAAAAGATTTTCTATATATGCAATTACATAAAATTTCTTTCTTTGTTCTTCATAAATTGTCTAAACATTCTATATTGAATACGTTTCTTTTTTGTTTTAAAAGAGATGATCATACTAAGTGAAGTAAGTCAGAGAAAGAAATATTCTCTGATATGTCTTATGATGTACCTAAGTCTCAAAAAATGATGCAGATGAATTTATTTACAAAACAGAAGCAGACTCACAGAATTCAAAAAGAAACTTACAGTTACCAAAAGGGAAAATTCAGTGGGGAGAGATAAATTAGAAGTTTGGAATTAACATCTGGACACTATATAAAACAGATAATCAACAAGGATCTACTGTATACCACAGGGAACTCTACTCAATATTCTGTAATAACCTAAGTGGGGAAAGAATCTGAAAAATGAGTAATGCCATATGAATTCCTTTCCTTGGTAGCTCAGCTGGTAAAGAATCTGCCTGCAATGTAGGAGATGCTGGTTTGATTCCTAGGTTATGAAGATCCCTGAAGAAGGGATAGGCTACCCAGTCCAGTGTTCTTGGGCTTCCCTGGTGGCTCAGCTGGTAAAGAATCAGCCTGCAATGCGGGAGGCCTGGGTTCAATCCCTGGGTTGGGAAGATCCCCTGGAGGAGAGCAAGACAACCCACTCCAGTATTTTGCCTGGAGAATCCCCATGGACCAGAGAAGCCTGGTGGGCTACAGCCCATGGGGTTGCAAAGAGTTGGACATGACTGAGCAGCTAAGGATACACACACACACACACACACACACACACACGCACGCACGCACGCACACACACACATAGCTGAATCATTTTCTATACCTGAAATTAACACAACACAGTAAATCAACTGTACTCCAATATAAAATAAAAATTAAATTAAGAAAAAATAATATCCTAAATCTACTGCAGGGGTGGTTCTTCAGAATCTGCTTAAGGGAAAGTTGACTGGATTGAGGGGCAAATGTCTAGGCTTCTGTAGGAGCTCTTCCTTCCTGCTTCGTGCTCTATAGAGGTTTCCAAAAGTAGTGTCCCTTCATGATATCAACACCTACCCAGTCTCATTTATATCTCCAGCTGGTTAGACTGGGCAAGATTTGGGTCATGAATCCTTTCTCTAGACAGAATTCAGAGACCAATGCCCATCTGCTTTCCTCTCTTATCCCCTCAACTGCCAGCAACTCCTATCATTATGACACTGTTCCACTGGTGAGTTAATCTCTCTGGATATAAAACTTTGTCCTCCTATGAAAAGTTCAGAGCATTTCCTTTTGATAACAGCAAGACTAGCTGAAACATTCTGTATCTCTTTATAATCCTATAATCTTATCTCTGATTGTTCAGTAATACCATCTTTCCGTGGTAGGTTGAAATCATCCTTTCACTATTAAAACTTTGCACACACTGAAGGCCCTAAGTCCCAATATAATAGGGCCAGAAGGAGGGTATTCTGAAAGTCTCGTTTACCATTTAATAGGTGTTTGTCTTGGATGCAAGGTGTACAAAAACAAATCACATACTCACTACCCTTTCTGTGTCCATTCAACTAAGCAAGCCAGACCAAAGGAACACTTTCTAGTGGGAAATATGCAAAAGAAAACATTCAGTAAAAAATGTGTATTCCTTAAAAAAACTTCATGGGGTTATAGCCTCAAAGACTCAACCTCAAGCAGGGACTGAATCTAGCAAAGTAAGGTAACTGAGAATTTGGATGGTATGTTCCTTTCTATTTTATTTGTAAACAAACTATTTTGGAATAATTTAAAATATACAGATAAGTAGCAAGGATAGTGCAGAAAGTTCCCATATACTGCTCACTCAGCTTTCCCTAATGATAACATCTTACATAACCATGATGTATTCTTCAACACTATGAAATTAACATCCATACATTACTATCACCTAAACCAAAGACTTTATTCGGATGTCACCCATCTTTCCACTCAGATTCTTTTTCTGTTCCAGGATCTGATCCAGGATACTACACTGCATTTAGCATTCTGTTTTTCAGCTCTCTTTTACTCCTTCCTGCCAGCGTCAGGATTAGAACTTCATACAGAATAGCTACTTATAAATAGCTGTTAATTAACTAACACAGTATCCTGTGTTTCATAACTGGCAATGATTGTCTTCTAAACATCAAGCAACTCATCATGCCCTGTCACCAGCCTGCCTTGGGGGTTAGGCTGGCCTGACTCAGACATGGGCACCCTCTTAGGTAGGCCTGCAGAGAAAGAAATCTATTTTGGGCCTCCATGAACTGGACAAGCTAACCAAGCCCTGTTGTTTCCTATTCCTGAGGATAAAAGTAATCCAGTGTGTTGTGGGGGCAGATCTTTGTAATAATATTCTCAGGGTGGCTGGAATGACAAATGGTTTAGGAAACTGTAATTATTTTTTTAATTGCCAGTTTATTCAAAGGCTACGATATTATCTAGGCAATGGTTGGGGGAAAAACCAGAAATCACCCAAGATTCCTTGGAGAGCAGCCTCTGGACAACAGTTACTGTGTCTTTATCAGCTCACCAGCCCCCCTATACACCCTCCCCACCCTACTCACCTCCACAGCAGTGAGGGAAAGAGAGAGACACACACACAGAGTAAAACAGAAACCTTTAGCCAAAAGGGAAGCTTGCAGCAATCCTTCTAGATGGTGGTTCTCAGCCCTGCTCTGCACACAAGGTTTCCGCAGGTGCAGGAAAATGGTTTCCTGAGTGGAGGCAATCGTCTCTCACATCCCAGTGAGTTCAAGTCCCAATTTCTAACAGCGCTCTCCCTCTCTAAATCTCCGACACCCAAACACTTCCTAAGCTCTCACTGTAGCTTCAACCTGAAACCTCAGGACCCTTACAGGAGGAAGAAACGCACAATCACATCTGCTTCTTGGAGGCACCTTGCAGATGGGAAATGGGTGAGGCCCAGAAATAAACCCTGAGGCTTTCTCCTTAAATGAATTGTACCATGAAGATGTTTTTCTTTCTTAAATTAATACGTTGCCAGGAGAGTCATTAAGACTTTGAGGAAGAGACAGTAGAGAAAGCAGTGGGAATATGGCCCTGAACAGATGGTGATGCAGCCATGGAGAAGGCCTCCCATGTGCTGCCCTCCATGAACCAAAGGGCACAAAAGCCCCATCGGCCACAACCTCTGCCCTCCCTCAAGGTTAATTCTGGATGGGCACTGAGACCTGGACAGTTCTGGCTTACCCTCCACAGAGGACCAACCCACCTACACCATCCTAGGTCAACGATGGACACACCTTCCCCTAGTTTCAAGTTGATGACTCTCTGCATCTGAACATTCTTACCAACTTCTTGCCCATGTTGTTTAGCCTCGGAGATTCGTCTGGAAACACTGTCAATGATCCAGAGGGAATCAGTCCTTCAGGTGGTGGCTGTCACCGTTTCTTGTGACAATCAGCACTGTTGAGTACGAAAGGTCCTGCGATGAGCATGCCACTCAGAGCAAGTGTCCCCAAACTCTTCTTAATCGATTTGCAAATTTTCCAAAGATAGTCTTACAATTGCCTTGGGTAAATAAAACTCTGGGTCTGAGGTCAGAAACACTTGACTCATCCTGCCTCCCTGCCAGCCTCATCCAAGTTACAGGAAAAGAATGACAAGAAGTGTGACATCAGTGGCTAGCTAGGTCACAGGCCAGACGCAATCTCAGAATCACTGGCTAGACTCTTTCAGAAGACCCTGTCTCCTGAAAGCACGATCTGAACCAGGGGATGAAGGGAGGGAGGGGCAGGATCAGAGAAAATAGCAAGGCCACTACAAAGCTGTTTCAAGCCCGCACGTGACACTGAGGGTAGAGGCTTCTTGCCCCACAGAGCTCCATCTTAAAGCCAACATGCCTCTGCATTTTAGAACTATCAGCTAGAAGCATCTTAGTGAGTAGGGAATTTATATATACAGCCAGATAAGTACACTTTCCGATCATAAACAATGTAAAGCCACTTCTTTTTCTATGTCTAGCATGATTTTAGCAGCGCTCTCTGCTTTTCTTTACAAAGAGACCTAAACATGGTCACAAGCAAAATGCCATCAAATATAATAAAGTCATATTCAAATTATTCTCCAGAAAGTGAATAATTATTCTCTTTTTTTTTTTTTTCCTGTGATGAAACCCCAGGAGGAAAAGCCTGACTTGGAATCAACACACAGCTCTCCCGCTCAGGAGCAGGAGAAAATAAAAGGAGAACAGTAAGGGCTGAATGCAGCACCAGGGAAGCGATGGGGAGGTACAGAGTGGAAGGGACCCGGTAAACCGAAGCGATGATGTTTATTTCCATCGCTACCTATGACTGCAGGCACGCGCACAGCACAAGACAGCAGGCGCATGCGCACACTGGCTAGGCAGTGCAGATACAGACGCACACAGACACCCACCTGTACACACGCACATACATGCATGCACACACACTCATACATGCACATACACAGACGCACACTCATACAGTCACAAGCTAGTCTTCCTAGTTCCCAACAGTCACACTCTCAACACAAAAATGACCTGACCCACAGACAAGAAGTTTTCCCAAGGAGTCCACAGCGCTGGGACAAGGCCATTTCTTCCCCCAACTAACTGAGCCTGCGAGCGCACCTCCACTCGGGGAGAAGTGCGAGATAGAGGTATGTCTTCTCTCAAGGTGGTCACTCACTGATGCTCAGGACTGGAGACTGTAGGTACCAAGAACCCAGAAGCCTCTAAGTCAAGACGGAGAGGCAGGGCGTGGGGGTGGGGGCGTGAGGATCTGTATCTGAGGCCACAGTCTCTCCTGGAAACCGTATCCTGAAGATCGGTTAGGTGCAGCTGAAAGATTCTCTCCGTTCTTCACCTCAGGCACATCAAGGGCTGATGAGGTTTAGTGGACCAAGGGGAGATCAAACCAGCGTTTACAGTATTCTTTCTAGGGAAAAAAAGTTTCCAACTGCAGGTAAAGATTTACAAATGAGTCATTAGAACACCATATGTTTGTGCTAAGAAGGGGAAGGGAGGGGGAGGGACTAGCTTTTTGCCTCTCATCTTGAAGAAGGATGCAGCCAGAGGATGAGGGGCTGTGCTCCATGGGGGCGGTGGAATGTCCTAGAAATGTCACATCTGAAGATGCACTCTGACGATGACTGCCATTGTCCTCCCGCATGCAAACCTGCCTCCTGAAGTCCTGCACTAGGTGCCCTTGCCGTTGAACCTAACTGTGCATTCGCCCACCCCACCCCTTGCTCTGAGAGCCAGGTAGATGCCTTTTTTAGCCTGTAATTCAGGTTCTTCCTGTCCTGTAGGTTGAAGTTTCCCATGTCTTTGAAAGTCACTTCTCATGCTCTGCTTCTGGACTCTCTGCCTAATGAGTTGTCCTGGAATAAACGTGAATCCCCCTACCTCTTCCCTATTGCTCTCCCCACAACCTGATCGCCACTTTACAATTCATTGAAAAACCTCTGCTTTTAAGTTGCTGCAAGGTGACTGAGCAGGAATTAACACATGGGTGTCTCGGGAAGCACGGGTGAATTCAGGTATGCCAACCCTTGGTGGTGGTTGTTGTTCAGTCGCTCAGGCGTGTCCAACTCTTTGAGACCCCGTGGACTGCAGCATGCCAGGCTTCCCTGTCCTTCACCATCCAGACAGGACACTGGATGGAGAGGGGAAGGAGTGACGAAACCACTCAAGGAGGCAGGTGTGGTCCCCGGTTTCAAGGGAGGTCGGGATGGAAAATTACTTCCTTGGCTTTTAGTAGGACTTGAAGCTTATTCGCTTGCACAGAGAAGATGAGCTCGGTCGGTGTTTGTTTTTTTTCTAGCTTGTTTTGTAGATTAGTGCATCATGGGACACTGTCTTAAGATGACATCTGGCTTTTCTGTGGGCTGACTCATATACACAGATACTTATTAATCATCTACTATATGCCAGGCATCAGAGATGAATAAGATATAGACTTTGACCTTCAGGAACTCCCCGTGAAAGGAGGGAGAATGACATGTAAGCAGACCAGTTGATTTCACTACATTCTGGTACATTCTGTCACAGACAGCGGGAGGCACAGCATAGATAATAACTCTTTCGGAGAGAGCTGGGCCCTTCTTAGATGAAGAAATATTTAAACTGGGTTTTGAAGGGTGAGTAAGACTTTGCCAAGCAGATATGAATGTAGAGATGAGAAAGGAGATAGCACAATCCGGAAACAGGAAGATACACAGAGTAGGGTACTCCAGGGGGATGATGAAGAAGGACAGGTGGGCAGGACCCAGGAGCTTCCCTCATAGCTCAGTTGGTAAAGAATTCGCCTGCAATGTAGGAGACCCCGGTTTTGATTTCTGGGTTGGAAAGATCCTCTGGAGAAGGGACAGGCTACCCACTCCAGTATTCATGGGCTTCCCTTATGGCTCAGCTGGTAAAGAATCCACCTGCAATGTGAGAGACCTGGGTTCCATCCCTGGGTTAGGAAGATCCCCCAGAGAAGGGAAAGGCTACCCACTCCAGTCTTCTGGCCTGGAGAATTCCATGGACTGTGTAGTCCATGGGGTTGCAAAGAGTTGAACACGACCAAGTGACTTTCACTTTCAGGCAGGATCCAGGACAAAAAAAGGCTCAAGCCCCAGCAAGAGGAGGTTAACTGGATAATCAGCTCCCCATGCTCGTGTATAAAACCACTCTACTAATGAAGGGCCAGAAGTCAAGATCACATCTCTTGTTGAATCTGTCTGCACTTCCACCAGTGAGGCTGAAACAAGGACTCCCTTCCATCACTATTATGATTTGCATGTGATACTGTGTGATCATCGACTGGGATCACAAAACTTGATCACAAGGCTCCTGGGAGCCTTGCCGTGGGGGAAGCATGCAAGGGGAGTCATCTCACGATTCTCAGGCATCAGGCTGAGCTTCTTGAGACAACTGTGAGTGTGTGGAGTCCTGCTCAGTCACCTGGCAGCATCTTAAAAGCATAAGCTTTTCAATTAATTGTAAAGTGGCAATCGGGCTGTGGCGAGAGCAACGCATGCGTGTGTACATGCCGAGTCGCTCAGTTGTGTCTGACTCTTTGCAAGCCTGTGGACTGTAGCCCAGCAGGCTCCTCTGTCCAGAGAAATTCTCCAGGAAAGAATACTGAAATGGGTCACCATGCCCTCCTCCAGGGGATCTTCCCAACCCAGGGGTCACAAGTCTCTTAGACTCCTGCATTGGCAGGCAGGTTCTTTACCACTAGCGCCACCTGGGAAGCCAGTGGAGAGGGCAATAGGAAAGGGGCTGCTGCTAAGTCGCTTCAGTCTGGGATTTTCCAGGCAAGAACACTGGAGTGGGTTGCCATTTCCTTCTCCAGTGCGTGAAAGTGAAGTCACTCAGTCGTGTCCGACCCTCAGCAACCCCATGGACTGCAGCCTACCAGGCTCCTCCGTCCATGGGATCGTCCAGGCAAGAGTCCTGGAGTGGGGTGTCGTTGCCTGCTCCGAGGAAAGGGGTAAAAGGATTCAAGTTTCCTAAGACTGTGTTTACTTCTTCCCAGAGAAGACCTCATTAGAAACTAAGCTAAAGTAATGCCTTTCCTGGGGTGCCTCTTAAGAGGGGTTCTTTTGTTCTGTTTTCTTTGTGTGTGTGTTTGTATTCATCAGAATCCACCAAGATACTGAATATAAGCACGCATATGGGTGATACGACGCAGACTTCTCTTCTACCCGGGGTGCAGGGAGCAGATGCTTATAAGCATGATGCTGACTCAGGGATGCAGCAGCTTTGTGATCCTGCATGGTGCTCAGTGGTCCCGCACAGAGCAGGGCCCATCAAACAGCCAAGAGGAAGCCCTCCCTCTGGGGCTCTGTGCTCTAAGGAACTCCTTCGAAACCATCATTTCATTTCCACCTACTGTCAGAGACAGTGTTGCATTGGAAGAAATAAGGAGAATCCGAAATAAGAGAAGAGCTAAGAGAATTCGTGGTAATATGTAATGAATATTCTTCTGAAATTGTGCTGGACACAGCTGCATAATTTTTACAATATTAATCATCAGATCATGTCAGCAGGATCGTCCAGCCTCCACTCTGCTTTTCCCCTCTTTTATTCTCATCAGATACTCATCATTGGTCGGTCAGTCTTGCCTAGATCAATCTCTTACCTGATTTCCGTTGTCCCATGTTGTTTTTGACAGAGTTCTTGATTATCTCAAACAGAACACGGGCTAAATGTGACAGACAAGCACTTTAAGAATTAAAGGGTTTCCTGATTCCCTAATTAGAACAACATTCCTGAACAGACTATCCAGGCGCACCTGCCTTAGTACAAACTCTGAAGGCAGAATAATTCACAAGCCATGTCCAATTAGTGATGAACAAGTTATATATGTTAGACACACACACACACACACGTGCACACACACACATGCGTGCGCGTGCACACACACACAGAAATTTATACAGTAGAGAATGCCTTCTATTTTAAACATTAAACTAGTTCCATGAACTCTCACTGTGAACTTGGAACTTGGGTACATCATTCTCTCTCTCTGGTACATCATCAACCTCTCTCTGGTTAAGACAAAATGAAAACCCCTTCAAGGTCTGGGATACAGAAATCATTATTAATTCACAACCTTAAGTAAAGGAACATTGGCATTTGGATAAATATTTTATTCATATGTTTTTATATTTATAAGCTGCATTTTTACACAAAGCAGATGAGCTAATCTTAAAACAAATCTAAATTCCAAAGGGAAAAATAAGTAGCCATGGGAATTGGTGCTAGCAGAAAAAAATGGAAAACATTAAAGACCAAGCTTAGGGGAGCGTGGAGAAAAGCAGACTGCATGTTCCCAGAGAGCTGCTTGTAAGAACCACCTAAAGCTGAGTTCTAACCTCTCTACAATTTGAAACAAGAAGGGAAACCCCTTAAGTTACAAACAATGTCCATGGGATAAAAATCACAATACTGCTTTAGAGGAAGCATAGCTTTGCTTGATAGTAAGGCTTCAGATAAATTTCACTCACGTCTCCTCTTAAGGAAGACACTACAAGTATTATTCTTCCTGTCAACATTTTAGAGTTTGATCTATTAATTAAAGCAATGCTGTGCTGCATCAGTCATGTCCAACTCTTTGCGACCCCAAGGACCGTAGCCCGCCAGGCTCCTCTGTCCATGGGGATTCTCCAGGCAAGGATATTGGAGTGGGTTGCCATGCCCTCCTCCAGGGGATCTTCCCAACACAGGGATCGAACTCAAGCCTCCCACATTGCAGGTGGATTCTTTACCGTCTGAGTCACCAGGAAAGCCAAAAAGTAATGCTAACCACTGGACTAAACCAAACCTAACAGATCAATGCCAAAACACAGTAAAGATGTATCACTGGCTGACGTGACCTCCAGTGTTGGTGTTTCTGGCCAGGGGGTGGCCATGATCTCTCCACATCTCAGGTTCAGCCTTCTCTGGGAACTCAGAGCCCTCGACATCCGTTTAGTATGGGGTTTCTCAGCCTTGGCACTCCTGACATCTTAGGAGAGCTGGTGTTCGATGGTGAGGGCCGTCCTGTCATTGCAGGGTACTGAGAAACAGCATAAGCCACTACCCACTGGATGCCAGGAGGAGGGCACTCCAACGGCCTCCCAACACTGCCAGACATCCCATGAGGGACGAAATGGCTTCCAGTTGAGGATGGGTAAAGGAAGAGCAGGGAAAGCACACCTCCTTTTTATTGATGTATAATTTACGCACACAAGTGGTCAGATCTTCAAGGTTCAGTTCCGTGAGTTTTGACAATCACTACACCTGTGTGATAATCACCATGCAAGACAGATGTTAAGCATTCCCCTCACCTAGGCCTCTTGCCCAGTCAGTCCATCATTCCCTCCCAGGCATTTCTGACTTCTGTCAGCAGCGATGAGTTTTGCCTGGTCTTGGCCTTTGTGGACATGGAGTCGCACCATATGCATTCTTCTGTGCCTGGCTCCTTTGCGCAGCGTTTTGAAACTCATCCCTGAGTTGCGGCCATCAGTAGTTCCTTCCCTCATGATGCTGGCAGCACTGCATTGTATGAATGGACCACAGATGTCTTTATTAACTTTCGCACTTCCTTTTAAAAGTTTATCCTGGAAGTGATGTGTATCACTTCCGCTCACGTTCCATCACGGAAAATGACTGTTGTGACCCACCTAAATATAGGAGGGCTGGAAAACGATGTCCCTAGCTGGGCAGTCACTGTCAGGGATGATTCTGTACTCTGGAAGGTAGAGCATAAATCTTTTGTGGGACAGTTAATTATCTCTCTCATAACTTGCATCCAAATAAGAGAAATATGTACTGTTTCTTGCCTTTTGGCTAGAAAAGGCGAAAGCTGTGGGGAAGTACTTACATTGCATGGATAGTAATTTTTGAAATAAAGTCTTAAAAAGTGTTAGCTATACAGACATTTTCCAAGTCAATCATGTTAAATAATGAAATAAACTCATACACAGTTGATCATCCACATGGTCTCCCTAATACTAAATAACCCATTGATATCCCAAAGAACTTCCAGCAAATACATATCAATGTCTTTTTGAACATTTCTTTTCTTAAAGGCTCAATGATTTAAAAATAAATTATTTGGCATGATTAACCAGGTGTAAAGAGTGATATGTTCGAATATAAAGAGCAAGGTTATGTTTAAAATCTGCAGACGTGTGTGTCACAGAAGGCTCGATTTGCATTTCATATGATGTGATTACACTTGTTTTAACTTAAACTAAAAAGAAAAAAAAAGGTAACCCATACAGAGAAATTAACTTGAATATTTGTCACATGTGCTCACGAATGGAAGCCCATTAATCATGAATCCATGAATGTTTTCAGAATAAAATCTTTCCCGGACCAAAAGGGTTAGCACCATCAACACACATGGAGAAAACACAGGAGTCTTTTCTGCTTGAATAATGCTAAAAGGTAAAGCAGCTTCACATTCTCTGGTTTATTTTCATTAACGATTTAATCAATAAAAGCACTCAACTAAAATATATAAAAGTAAAGGTGTGATTGAAGACGAATTGAGACATATATTTACATATATGTTCAAATGAGAGATGTACATATGTGGATGGCCAAAAAGTTCGTTCAGGTTTTCTATGTTTTAGAAATAGCCAAACAACATTTTTGCTGAGTCCAAAACATTCCTCATTTGAAAAGATGGACACATCTATTAAAATGGCATCATATAAAAATTAAAAAAAGTATATAATGTGCATAAATATGCCATCATATGATGATCCTGATTTCCCTAAGCTAATATATTATGTTAGTCGCTCAGTCATGCCCAACTCTTTGGGACTCCATGGACTGCAATCCACCAGGTTCCTCTGTCCATGAGATTTTTCAGGCAAGGATACTGGAGTGGGTTGCCATTTCCTTCTCCAGGGGATCTTCCCAACCCAGGGATCGAACCCGGGTCTCCTGCACTGCAGGCAAATTCTTTACCAACTGACCTACAGGGGAACACTTAATTCCTTATAATCTTTAAGACACTTGATTTGTTTACATTTGTATATCTTTTTGTATAGGGGTTTCCAACCTGAGCTCCCTGAAAGAGTTCAGACTCAACTCTAGGAAAATAGCCGTTGAAGGAAGAGCAGACAGACTCAACTCATATACAGAGTCCTGATACAACAACCCGCAACAGGAAGGTCAAAGCCAATAGCAGGTACTGGTGACACACAGCAAGCAAGAGGCATACGGTCAGCATCAGACCGAGCCAGGAGCATGAAGGAGCGTCCTGGGGCTGCTGCCCTCAGAAGTCTAAGAGAAAGGCGGTGCCAGGTGTTAGGACAGTCAGGCAGCAGGGAGCAGGGCCCAAGTCACTGAGCTGGATTCGTATCCAGGACTCATGCCAGGAGTGCTGGCATGGGACTCAGGCAGAGGACAGAGGAGAGTTTAACACCTAGCCAAAGCATCCAGTGGTCCACGATGCCAGCCCATGACCAATGCTGGTGTTAAGAGCAGTAGGATGGATCCTCATCATCTCTTTCTAAGATCGGCCCCAGATGCCTCGGCTGTGGAAAGAAGGATGCAGGATATGGGGACCAGGGACACTAGAGGCACAGGCTGAGCTTTTTTATTTTTTATTTATTTTTTAACTTAAAAAAAGATATCTTTCCAGAGTTGAAGTACATTGACATTCTTTTGGAAGAGCCCTGAATCCACCTTGGCAGGGAAAATTATTACAGGAGGGTTGATGGGCAGAAAAGACCCCCTTCTTGCACCTTCGTTAGGTTTGCTATCATCTCTGCAAAAATCAAAACTCTGGTGTATTGCACTTCCTACTTAAAAATGCCTTGAAAAGCTCTCATGTTCCACATTTTTAAAAGTTGTTGCCAGAAAGAGGGTAACTGCATCTAATTGGCAATGCATGCCTAGTCATCATGTTAATTCACAGGACTTGTGTTAGTAATATGATACACTTCAAAGTGAATCCGGTGTATTCCACAGAATTAACTCGAGTTGTTTAGGGGCCTGTTAACAAGTTGCTGAAATACAGAAGCGTTGGTGTTTGCTGGGCAGTCACAGCCTATTACAAGTTGTGTCAAGGCGATGTCAGGGGCAGGCACAAAAGGATTGTTACTTTCTGCGGAGCCTTAGGCATGACTTCAGACTGCATTAGAAATGACACGTACATGGATTCTGGATAACTGTTATAGGTGGGCTCCATGTGAAGAAATATTAGTTATGAAAGGCAATCTGAGTGCATGTCTAAACGAGCAGGAAGTTATTCATTTCAATACATTAATTTTCTGTTTATTCAACAACTATTATTCATTCATTCATGCAGCAATGTTTTCCAAGCCTCCCCATGAGTAAGAAACTCTCAGTTCAGTTCAGTTCAGCTGCTCAGTCATGTCCAACTCTTTGTGACCCCGTGGACTGCAGCATGCCAGACTTCCTGTTCATCACCAGTTCCCGAAGCTTACTCAAACTCACGTCCATCGCGTCGGCAATGCCATCCAACCATCTCATCTTCTGTCATCCCCTTCTCCTCCTGCCTTCAATTTTTCCCAGAATCAGGGTCTTTTCCAATGAATGAGCTCTTCACATCAGGTGGCCAAAGTATTGGAGCTTCAGTTTGAGCATCAGTCCTTCCAATGAATATTGGAAACAGATTTCCTTTAGGACTGATTTCCTTTAGGATGGACTGGTTGGATCTCCTTGCTGTCCAGGGCACTCTCAAGAGTCCTCTCCAACACCATAGTTCAAAAGCAACAGTTCTTTGATGCTCAGCTTTCTTTATAGTCCAACTCTCACATCCATACATGACTACTGGAAAAATTATAGCTTTGCCTAGATGGGCCTTTGTTGGCAAGGTCCTGAAGACACACGTTAGTAATGAGCTAGTTCCAGGAGGTGACAGATGAAAACAAGATGCTCTGAGCTTTAAAATGACAGAGATGCCATTTCTGGCTGGAAATTTATTGAAAGCTTCTCAAAGAAGACGGCAGCCTAGCTGATATTCAGGGCTAGCAGGGGTTTAGCAGTTAGTACTTGTTAGTAGAAAAGAGGAATCATCAAGACAGGCATAAAAGTGAGCAGAGAATGAAGACAAGAAACAAGAGGGCATAGTAGGGAGCCAGCAAAGGGATGCTTTTGTCTGATTTGAAGAAGGGAATGGAAGTTGGAAACAGAATCCGACAGGTTAGTTAGAGCCACATTGAGAAAAGCCATAAATTCCAAGGTAGGGAGTGTGTGATGGATTTGTTAGGCAATCAGAAGCCACTAAGCTGTCTGCAAAGAGAAAGAACAGGATGAATGCTTATTGAAGGAGAGCAATATTTGCTTCTGAAAGGCTGTGCTTCCACTATAGGGAAGGAAGATTGAAAGCAGCGCTATCATACACAAATATGTCACCATCGTTTGGTGGAGAAGTGATGGGGCACTGACCCATGGGATTGTACACTGTACACTTCGGTGGTGATGCCCCATAAGCTGGTCTGGAGGAGGCTCCAGGGCATGTCACAATGCTGCCCAAAATCGGGCACGTGTTTTTAGTGTGGGCTTCAAACAGGAGGAGGCTCTTCCTCCCAAGAGTCTTTCAGTGGCCCCATCATACTGCCCTTGGGGAAGACAGACAGACAGGCAGACACACAGATTAGAGGGATGGGACTGTAGCCCTGTGGTACCACCACCAGGAAAACACAGTCATCAGAGATACATTTTGCTCAGGACCAAATCAAGACCAGGTTATTGACGAGAGTCTGAAGTGAATACTGGACATTTCAGAATAGATCAGACTGTTGGGGACCAGAGCAGTGGAGGCTTTAGAGCAGAAGCTATAGATGTGATCCATTCAGAAACATTCTCCTGGCATTGCTGGCAAAGTTTACTCATCAGTTCTTTAATATAGAGGACCTGAAGACTGTGCTGAAAACCCACCACTTCTATGTTTAATTGTACAAAAGGCTGGAAAGGAAACCAAATATTCCTCCTACTGGAGTAGAGATGTGGTTATTCATGATGGATTCTCTCACCAGTGCTATACGGGAGCGAGGCGGCCAGTCTCTCCAGGTAGGGGTATCTGTTCATTATGTACATTGAGAGGATGCCTCTGAAATTTAACATCAGGATCCCTGTGTCCAGCATGTGTTTGGGGGCAGGGCAGGTAAGGTGACAGATTGTCCTAGCGTTCCATGGTACCAAGGGTTGTATGCACCCAGAGAAGCTACACTTTGCAGTAACTTCAAGAACAGTAACCTGGCTTTAGGTTTGGAGACAGGAAGGAGAGGAGCTGAGTGGGACTGAATGATTGCTCCCTGTCAAGTGACAGTAGTTGGGAAGGGGAAATTGTTTGCTGAAGATGATGATTTCAAGGAATTCCCTGCTGGTCCAGTGCTTAAGATTCTTCCTTCCAATGCAGGGGACACGGGTTTGATCCCTAGTCCGGGAAGATCTCACATGCTACTTGGCAACTACTGAACCCACAGACTAGAGCCCCTGAGATGCAACCAGAGGAAGCACACATGCCTCCATGAAGGCCCCGTGCAGACACACACACACACACACACACACACACACAAAGATGATTTCAGTTGAGGACGGGTTTACACTGGATGGGAAATTCAAAGCGAACTACAGGACTGGAAAGGCAGGCTAAGGGACCAGTGAAAAGGTCAGGGCACAACCCAAATGTTTCTCAAAAGAAAATGCAAACCAATAAAAAGGGACTCAAAACATATTATTATCTGTTTGCACACAGCTTTCTAGACCTATCTCAAAAGGTTAAAATGAGTTACACCTTTAATTCCATTAGTAGTATATTTGACATTAAGTAGACTATCATTTTACACACTTTTAGAGAAGTAAGGAAAAAACAATACACTTTTTTCCAATACCAAGTTGACTTTCTTTTTTTTTAAATCCAGTCCCATCACTTCACGGGAAATAGATGGGGAAACAGTGGAAACGGTGTCAGACTTTATTTTGGGGGGCTCCAAAATCACTGCAGATGGTGACTGCAGTCATGAAATTAAAAGACGCTTACTCCNGACAACCGAGGATGAGATGGCTGGATGGCATCACGGACTCGATGGACGTGAGTCTGAGTGAACTCTGGGAGCTGGTGATGGACAGGGAAGCCTGGCGTGCTGCGATTCATGGGGTCGCAAAGAGTCTGACATGACTGAGCGTCTGAACTGAACTGAACTGAAAGGAACTGCAAAGTTCTAATATATCCCTCATTCTTGAATTAGTCAGTACTCTTACTGAGACAAAATTAGCATTGAAATAAAAATTGGGGATGTAAGTTGCTAATAATTTAATCTTTCATAGAAGGACTGGAGGCTTTAAGACACTCTGAGCTCCAAGTGTGCTGTGAATCAAAAATTAAGAGCCAAAATTTGCAACACACTATTGGTGTTTATCATTTTTAAGAACATAGAACCAAATCCTAATTCAAAGAATTAAGACATGTTGCGTGTTTCTATCTTACAGCTCTTCCCTCTATTGGCTCTCCAATGTGCAGAATTAATCATTTTAAGTCACTCCAGAAACAGAATTTATAAGGCAGGTTCACACTGAAAGGCATCCACTCAGCTCCTCTGTACACAGGCCATGTGTGCAATCGTTTTCCACCTCTATTCTCAGACAAAACAAAGCATACCTGAGCAAACTCCTGAAACCAAAACACCCACCAGTGCATTACAGCACCAGAATATTCCACTTTACAAGGACAGAGACTTCTGTCTGTCTGTTCATTGCATCCTCAATGCTGAGAGCAGTGTCCAGCACACGGTGGGTGTTCAGTAAACATTTACTGAATCAATCAATCAATAAACACACAGTAAAATTTTTCTTTCTCCACAGACAGACTTCTGGCATTTTAGAAGGAGTTGTTCTTACCTGTGAAATATCACCCTGCACATTGTAAGACAATTAGGACCCCTGACTCTCCCCTGCTTGATGCCAGGAGACCCCATGGTAACAACTCCCAAACACTCTCACCCATATTCAAATGACCCCTAAAAGGAGGTGTTGGCCCCAGTTTGAAGATCCTGTGTGGTAATTCATTACAAGCATCTGTCTGAGAACCCCAACCAGCTTCAGGAAACTCTGCAAAATAAAACAAAATCTGGAATATCTGAGTGTAGACTTGGAGATTTCCACACAAAGGAAAAAAAAAAAAAAAATACTGCTACTAAGAAAGTGTGCAGAGAAAAAATGCTGCGTTAGAAAGGCACTAAGTTAGAAAAAATCAGCCCTCTCTCCTAAGTAAACACTCATCTGTCGACCCTCCCTACCATTGATAGAGAAACACATCTAAGTTTATAAAGCAAGTCAAAGGGGAAGTAACATCAACCTTGCATTATGCATCACCCATTCCATCAGGTTATAGATAGATACCTATTCCAGAGGGTAATATTGAAAATCCCCAAAAGATATCTGAAATGTTCAGTACTTAAGATACCTTTGGGCTCAGATGGTAAAAAATCCATCTGCAATATAGGAGCCGAGGGTTCAGTCCCTGGGTTGGGAAGATCCCCTGGAGAAGGAAATGGCAACCCACTCCAGTCTTCTTGCCTGGAGAATTCCATAGACATAGGAGCCTGGCGGGCTACAGTTCATGAGGGTACAAAGTTGGGCACGACTGAGCCACTGACATTAAGATACCTTTAGAGACATTAGAAATTACATTTTTTTTTGAAATAATGCTCTCTTATTTGAACGTTGCAACAAATGTATGTGAAGTTGCTTAGTTGTGTCCGACTATGTGGCCCCATAGACTGTAGCCTGCCAGGCTCCTCCTTCCATGGGATTTTCCAGGCAAGAATACTGGAGTGGGTTGCCATTTCCTTCTCCAGAGGATCTTCCCGACCCCGTGATAGAACCCCGGTCTCATGCACTGCAGGCAGACTCTTTTTACCATCTGAGCCACCAGAGAAGCGTTGTAATTAAAGAAATGTGCAGGGAGTTTTTAAAAGTACCCTAAACATTTCCTAAGGCTCTATGTCAATTTTTATTGCAAATAATACAGTAACATCAGTATCTATCGCCACCGAAAAATTACAGAGCTTGTTGAGTTTGATTTTTGAGGAACATAAACTATTTTCAACTCTTTCTTGGGAGGATGCCCATTGCTAGATGACAAAAAGGCCCATCTGAGGCAGAGCTGACTCAGCTTTCAACTGACTGAATGTGTGACCATCTAAATTGCTTACCAAATCTGATGTTCTGGGCAGAAACCCTCTCTTATCAATGCTCAGAACTCTGGGTTTTATCTATAACAGCACAACAGTCAAGAAATACAAGTGGAGCCATCGTGAGGAATCCTTGATGGTGATAAATCTGCCAATGAAGATGCTAAACACCCAACATTCAGCACCATGCTTCATGCATATTTGGAGTTTCATAAATATCGCTTGAATAAAGGAATCAAAGAGATGACCTTAGCCATCCAGGAAATTTAAATTGTATTCCGTTATCTTCTGTTTATATAGGACAAGATAATGGTCTATACATTTTATGAGGCTTTTTATCAAAATAGTTAAATACTCATTTTCAGGGCTCACAAAGTAATAGCCAATTCTCTGAAAAAGATACTCATTGAGAATGGTCCGTTAGCAGAAAGTGTCAGGTATTTTTAGAAAGCCTCGCTAAAATACAGGATATGAGTTAGAAACTTGATTAAAATGTTTGAGAGCTGGTTTCAAGAATTTAACCCACTGCAAAGCTTGAGGATACACTTTTTGTACTGCAGCCACTTTCCAACTCTACTCACAGAGAGTGGGCCTCCACACAGCCACCCTCCAGAAGCGGCAAAGCTTAGCCCCCAGTGGGTGCAATTGCCCTCCTAAAGCGAAGAGTTCATCCTGTCTCTAGTGGCAAAGTGTCTCTCTCTGCAGACAAAGGCATATGGACATGGAACTACAGGCACCACCACAATATTCACTGTCCCAAAACAGTGTGTCTGGAAGGGAGCTGGGAAAGCATCTTCTTTTTACAGAGAGAAAAACAGGCACAGAGAATCTGAGCAACTTGTCTTGGATCACAGAGCACTTCGGTAACTGAGATACTGGGAACCAGGTCTTCTTCGAAACTAAGAATCCTGGATAAATTACATTGTTGTGGTTCAGTCACTCATTCGAGTCCAATTCTTTGCAACCCCATGAACTGCAGCATGCCCCAGTTTCCCTGCCCTTCACTGTCTCCCAGAGCTTGCTCAAACGCATGTCCAGTGGGGTCTTATTTGCCAACACTGGAAAGATCGGGAGTGCGTTTAGTTCTGACAGGAAAAAGCACCAGCAGACTTAGAGAGGGAGAGACCTGTAAAGCACTTACATCCAGGGCTAGACATGGGAGGGAATGTGGGGAGCGGGGTGGTGATGGGAGCCACGGCCGTGCATGGAAGAACGCAGAGAGAATGTTTAAAGTGAGAAGCGATGGCAGCCATGGATGGGACCTCGAAGCACCCGAGCAGTTAAGAATTTAATGGAAGCAAGCCATTAAAAGAGAACAAAATTATTTTCATGAATGAGTTTCTTTTCAGAGAAATGGGAGAAGAAGAAAAGTCATGAATGTGAAAAGTGTTAGCCGTTAAGTCGTATCCAACTCTTTTGCGACCCCATGGACTGTAGCCCGCCAGGCTCCTCTGTCCATGGGATTCTCCAGGCAAGAATACTGGAGTGGGTTGCCATTTACTTCTCCAGGTGGTCTTCCCCGACCCAGGGATCAAACCTGGGTCTCCCGCATTGCAGGGAGATTCTTTACCATCTGAGCCTCCAGGGAGTACTAAGGAAAGCGAAAGGAAGAGGTGTGCACTGGGTGGGTTGAAAAGGAAGAATTAAAGGGTTGGAGACGTGGATGAGTATGGACAAGGCATTACTAAATTTACAACTTGGAGAGCAAGAGGAACAAGAAGTCACGATTAGAAGTTTCTATGTTGCATTTTAATATGTCAAAAAAGGTTAAGTGCTGGGTAATAACAAAGGAATATGATTAAGGCAATGAGGAAGACAAAGATCATTTGTTCCCAAGAAACAAACACTTCTTGAGAAATGTTTGGGGAGCTAGAGACACACCTTGAATCAAACTTGAAACCTGACTGCAAAGCGTGGCGGTCAGGCTGACGGGTGGCTTGTCTCCGAGGATGTGAAAGTTGTTCCTGGCAGTGGCTGGACAGTAGACCCAGCGATCCAAGACCACATAGGACCAGACCACAGGCCTCAGCTAAAGGAGAGCTGGAGGGTGACATATATGGATGGAATGAGGCTGGAAGTAGATGGTGGCAGGGAAGTGCCCACCATGTGGGGAGGTGGGGGACGTGGTCTGAGAGAAGACTGCCTTAGAGCTGTTGGTCTGCCCCTGGTGGCAGCATATCCCACTAGACAGTACTGGCAACCAGCCTCAGGGCCCAGGGCCTTTCCAGAACTTACAAAAAAGACTTTTTAAAAATTTGGCTCTGAAATATGGAAGGAAAACAGCAAAACTGCTAATGCTAAATGTTTAATTAAACATACACAAAACGCATCATTATGTCAACTTCATTAACTGTTAAATTTAGTGCTCATAAAAATTTCATTACATTTAGTAAACAATTTGTATGTTAAGATCTACCCACTTCCCAAGAACCCCTGAGGAAGGACAATTGTTCTCAAGAACTCAGAGTTAGTTGTAAATGAAGTTGCTTTCTCATAATCAAGTGATTTTAAAAATACAATTAGTATAATTTTTTCAATTTTGTTATAAAAATATATTTAATGGGAATATGAGTAGATGATAATATATTTGATATAACACTTGCCAAGTTTCCAGGAGACATAGGTCAGGAATCCCAGAATGGAGAACAATGCAGAGAAAGGAAAGGTCAGAGCAAAAGAAGAATCCTAACCTCTCACCAGGAGCAAGTCAGAATCTTCTAATAACCTTGACACTCTGTCTAGTTCAGGGATTCTTAACCTATGTGTGTTTTGATGCCTAAAGGCATCAAAATAATCAAAATAATCTTTTTAAGTGCACAGAGCAAAATGCGCAGGATTACAAAGGAACCCAACTGCAGTGAAAGACACAACCAACAAATAATTTCATGTTTTTGTAATAAAAAGACAGAGTAACATCTATGCGTTTTTATAAAAAGGCAAGGCTAGTTTCATTTCAGAGTAGTGATGAGTGTCCTTGATACTTCAGGGTATCTTCAACAGCAATGACGGGATTTCAAAATATTGGAGGTTTTCATGGGTGTCAAGAATCACTACTACTACTATGGTTACTCACATTTATAACTGAAAGACATATCAAATTTCAAGATGTCAGTGTACATAAAGATGTAATTTTCTTTCCCATCTAAGTTCACAAATCTCTAGAATTCTACCCACAGATTCCCTTGAAAGTTCATGGATCCCTGGTTTAAAAAATATCATGCTGTAACTTCTGTGCAGATGAAATGAACAGAAGGGAGAAAATTTAAAGGAGTGAGAAGCAGGGTCAGAAATTGCCGGCTGACTTACAGGGACCTCAAATTCAAAGGTGTTCCCCCAAATTTTCATTTCCTTTTTCTAAACTACATACATTCTGGCAAAATCTATTTCAGTTGGTCTGGGGTTTTATCTGCTTTAGCAAAACCTCATATGAATACTACTGGCTTCAAAGTAGAAAACAATTTCACAAATGGGTAGGGGGGATAGAGTGTGTGTGTGCAAGCTCAGTCACTAAATTGGGTTCCACTCTTCGCGACCCCACGGACTGTAGCCCGCCACGCTCCTCTGTCCATGGGCTTCTCCAGGCAAGAATACTGGAGCGAGTTGCCATGCCTTCCTCCAGGGGATCTTCCCAACCCAGGGATCGAACCTATGTCTCCAGATTCTCCTGCATTGCAGGCAGATTCTTTATCTATGAGCCACCAGGGAAGCCCAACTATATACATGTGTACATAGTTTACACATGAAGGGGATATGTAATATTATAAACAGCTTACATACAAATATGTGTGTATACATACAGATGTATAAATGTATACATATATATACACACATAATATTTGTGAAATTATGAATACTCCAGTATTCTCGGGCTTCCCTGGTGGTTCAGTTGGTAAAGAATACGCCTGCGGGAGACCCGGGTTTGATCCCTGGGTTGGGAAGATCCCCTGGAGGAGGGCATGGCAACCCACTCCAGCCTTCTTGCCTGGAGAATTCCCACAGACAGAGGAGCCTGGCAGGCTGCAGTCTGTGGGGTCACAAAGAGTCGAAAACAACTGATTGACTAAACACACAGCACCTAAATGTATATAGAAATGCAACCAGCAAAACATTTTCTCTATATACATATATCTCCAGATATATCAAAGTAAAGAAAGCAGAAAGGATCTGTATCATTCAGTTACCTACGACATCGCTCAGGGTGAGATTTTAGTCTTCAACGAAAATAGGTAAATAAATAACGTTGTTGTTCAGTTGCTCAGTCATGTCCGACTCTTTCCAACCCCATGGACTGTAGCACGCCAGGCTTCCCTGTCCTTCACCATGTCCTGGAGCTTGCTCAAATTCTTGTCCATTGAGTCAGTGGTGCCACCCAACCAGCTCCTTGTCTGTCTGTCGTCCCCTTCTCTTCCTGCCTTCCATCTTTCCCAGCACCAGGGTATTTACAATGTAGACAACAAGAATCACTGTATCTGATTTTATAATCAGAAAAAGAAGCAGCACAGCTATTTCTGTTTGACAAAGTGTAACCTGGTTTCTGTGTTCGCCAAAGGCCGCCTTCTTTAAAAAGGAACCTTTAAATAATTGAGCTTTTTCTCTACTCAACAAGAATTCCGGGCTTTAAAACATTTGCTTAATTGGGTCATTTCAGTTAACACCTGAAAGCAGTAACTTGTGATGACAGTTGAACAGGAAGCTTTCTTCCTGAGTACTTCCTAATGTCCCCAGGATGTCAAGCAGACACCCGACAGCTCATCCCAGGCTGCCCTGGTTGAAGGTCCCACTGAGCATTTCCTAAGGGCCAAGTAATCCACCTGAAAAGTAATGACGTTTTGCATTGACAGAGGTCTGGCTCAAGCCCAAGTGTTATTTTCTTGTTCATTTGTTCTCTCACCACCCATGTGCTAAGTGCCCAAGACATAAAGAAATAACATACTCTCTCCCCTCCTGGACCTTACCACGGAGAAGGAAACCCTTAGTATACAGGAAATGCATGCACACACACACACACAGTGTGTGTCTATATAATATATATATATGCATGTATGTATGTATGTTTGTATATATATTGTGCTAAGTTGCTTCAGTTGTGTCCAACTCTTTGTGACCCTATAGACCATAGCCCACCAGGCTTCCCTGTCCATGGGATTCTCTAGGCAAGAATACTGGAGTGGGTTGCCATGCCCTTCTCCAGAGGATCTTCCTGACCCAGGGATCGAACCTGTGTCTCCTTTGTCTCCTGAATTAGCAGGCATGTTCTTTATCACTAGCACCAAATGTTGGTGTGTGTGTGTGTATATATATATATGTACATATACACATATATACGTGTAATTAATATATATATTCCACAAAACAGAATTCAGAGGGCCCCAGCTGACAGTAATCTCTGATGGCAGGTGCTGTCCAAGCTGGACCATGAGTGAGAAACGGGGTTCTCCAGGCAAAGAAGGGGAGAGCAGGCACTCATTTCCAGGAAGGCGACCAGCTCTGAAAAAAGATGTGTAGTGACCGCTTCCAGGAATGGGGAGAATTTGACCTGACATGATCTTCGGGTTCCCCTGGGTCAATGCCAAGAGCTGAGTCCAGAAGGCTGAAGGGATGGGACAATGAGGGCTTGTAAGGCACCCCTTGGAGACAATCCCCTACGTGGATCCAGCTCCCTGGCACCCTGGCACCGCACGCTTGGATGTTTCTCTCAGGAAGCAGGAGGGGTTGGTGCACAGCTTATTCAAACATGCCAAGGACTCTGGGTGCACAGCCAGTGGAGGGAGAAGGCAAGCCAGCCAGAGACCAGGAGCTGGGAGGGGGCGTGATCGTGAGGCAAGTCCAAGGGGCAGGGCCCCCTGCAGACCCGGGGCTGTTTGAGTCATCAGGCTTTCATTTCTTTTATGTTTGCATCAAAAGTGAGGCACGCCCTGCTCATCAGTGTCCCAAATGAGGTGAAAGAAATGTGAAAAGATGGATCCGGCAGCCCCCGCCCCCATTTCTCCTGTAATTGAAGAAACACGTGGGATCAGACCCTGGATCTGGCACCTCAAGCACCTCTCCTTAACACAGCGACCCAGCTCTGCTCAGCTGTAATCATAAGTGTCCTCTAGACATGAATCGGAGAAGGCAGTGGCACCCCACTCCAGTACTCTTGCTTGGAAAATCCCATGGACGGAGGACCCTGGTGGGCTGCAGTCCAAGGGGTCGCTAAGAGTTGGGCACGACTGAGCAACTTCACTTCCACTTTTCATTTTCATACATTGGAGAAGGAAATGGCAACCCACTCCAGTATTCTTGGCCTGGAGAATCCCAGGGTCAGGGAGCCTGATGGGCTGTCTATGGGGTCGCACAGAGTCGGACACGACTGAAGCGACTTAGCAGCAGCAGCAGACATGAATCACTGGGGACATTTACTCGGGATAGGAGACCTCTGGCACAGCTCAAGAATGGCCTCTTGGACTTCCTTGGTGTTCCAGCAGTTAAGAATCTGCTTGCCATTGCAGGGGACACAGGTTTGATCCCTGGTTTGGGAAAATCCCGTATGCCGCAGGACAACTAAGCCCGAGCTCCACAACTATTAAGCCCACGTACCATGAGTAGTGATGCTCCTGTACCCTAGAACCCATGCTCCACAAGGAGGGAAGCCATCACAGTGAGCCCGTGTGCCACAACTAGAGGGTAAGCCCCTCGCGCGGCAACAAGAAAAAGTCCACGCGCAGCAACAGACTCTAACATAAAATAAAAAAAAATTTTTTTTTTTAAAAAATTGCATCTTCATGAAGGGGAACTGGGAACCAGGAATGAAGGTGAGTGAAATCCTTTGGCCGGACCTACCCTTGGTATCCGATAAATCCTTTTATAACTTTAAACAAAAAGTAACGAGTAAGGCAAGTCCTAGTTAGACAGCTTTTAGGAGGGGCTGCCAGCGCTCTGTCAAGAAAGTTTAGGTTTTATCCTACAAGAAAATGCATCAAAGGTAGATACAGAAGATGGGACAAGATCAGAACTACACACACAAAAAAGGCGATTCTTGTGACACTATTTCTAGGCTGGAGGAAAGTGAAGACAGATGTAGAGCAAGGGTGAGGAGGCAGAGGCAATGGGCCAAGTGGCAGGTGATGAAGGCTTGATGTCTTTCTGAAACGGCAGGAAGGAACCAAGACGGGGTGAGCAGGTCAGACAGGGCAGAATCACAGGACTGGAGCGTGGCTGAATTATTTCCACAGTTTGCAGCCTGACCAAATGGAAGAAGTTTGGTATCATTAAATCACAAAAGGACAAACAGGAGGGGAAGCAGGTTTCTGTGGGGAGAAAAGACAAATCCGGGAGGTGTGCTTATTCTAGACTGAAAATACCCCAAAGTCCACAACCTGAGACCAAGGGGCTCTGTTTTCAATATATAAAAGCAAACTGCGGGGCAGTAATGAAAGCAAGTGGCATACGAAAGCGTTTTCCCCCGTGCTCACATACCCACATTTCCCAGAATAGAGAGATATTTCTTCATGTCTAAAGTTCAGTGTTCTGAGCAAAACAAAAGACTTTAGCTTATCAGTCATTTGCACCTTAGTATAAAAGAGCTTATAAGGCTTGGAGGAGAGTATCTGAGGGTCAAGTACTGTGGCCTCAAGAAGGAACAAAAGGGCAAGAAGAGGATTTGATACATGAAACAGGGCCCTCAGGGCCGGTGCACTGGGATGGACCCTGAAGGATGGGGTGGGGAGGGAGGCAGGAGAGGGGTTCAGGATGGGGGACACCTGTACACCCATGGCTGACTCAGGTCAGTGTATGGCAAAAAGCACTACAATAGTGGAAAGTAATTAGCCTCCAATTAAAATAAGTAATTTTTTTAAAAAGAAGAGGATTACAGGCAGTGCAGCCCTTGCTAAACACAGGGCCCAGAGCTAGAGCTGCCGTGCATTTCCTCCTGCCTTTCCAGCCAGAAAATGGGCTGGAAACCCCTGTCCCTGCAGCCGCGTACCAGAAGGCAAGAAAGACAGGCCATTTGGTATTACTTAGTGCCTCTCATTCAACCTGCCCCCTTGAGGAAACACAAATGGACCATTTGTTTTTATGGAATACTGAAGTAGTAAAATGCAAAAAGAAAAAAAAGGAAGAAAATGTTCTATAGCTGATTTTATCCTCTACCATGACTTTGATAGTAACCAGCGAGGCTGGCCTGACACAGCACACTCCGATCTTCCTCCTGCTCGGCCTGCCTCCTCCACAAGTCCTCTGGGGCTCCACTGTCGTCCTCACAGGAGGTTTCCAGGCGCCTGCTGCAGCCTCCTCCATCCCCCTATCTTCTCTCCACACTCTCTCCCTGCAGCTTGTCTACCCCACAGGCCACACACACTCACACCTATTTCTCCACTCAGATCTCCCCTCTGAGCTCCAGACACAGATCCTGACTCCTGGTTGACATCACCTCCTGAATGTCTTAATCGCTCCTCAAAATCACCACATCCATGCAGATTTATCCAAACCTAGTCTTCTAGAGTTTTCTCTCAGTAACAACTTCTGCGTCTGCACTGTGCTGAGTCTCTTCAGTCGTGTCCAACTCTTTGTGACCCCATGGATGGTAGCCCGCTGGGCTCCTCTGTCCATGAGATTCTCCAGGCAGGAATGCTGGAGTGGGTTGCTGTGCCCTTCTCCAGGGCATCTTCCCAAGCCAGGGATCAAACCTGTGTCTCTCGTATCTCCTGCTTTGCAAGACAGGTTCTTTACCACCAGTGCCACCTGAGAAGCCTTTCTGCATCTACTGCTATGTAACAAACCAAACCTAAATGTACTGGCCAAGAACAACTGCTTCCCCAGAAATGGAGGTGGGGTGGGAGGAGGACACTGGATTCTTCTTTTCACATTTCTTTAACCTTATTTGGTACACTGACCAAACAGGGTGCCCCTGATATTTGATGGAAACATACGAGGAATGAAACATACAACTGCTTACACCCATTTTTCCAGTTTCATTATCAACAGCGTGCCTTCACTTGCACACATGTCCCAGCTGGGATGGGTTGGGATAGTCAATGACATTGTTAGACTTCCTCTAAAAGCCTCAGGGGTCTGGCTCCTACTTAGTGACTGTTCTAGCCTCTTCCAACTCCGCACCCTGCGATGTTCTGCCCTGGTTATGCTCACCTTCTCTCCAGTCCTCCCAAACTTTCATAATCTTGATTCCTGCTCCTGGAATGATGTTCCTTTACCACCTTACCCAGTGAATACCTATGCACTCTTCAGATGTCACTTAGGAATCACTGCTCAGAGACACCTTCCTTCAGCTCCCAGACAGGTCTCCTAAGGAGTTTTCCAGGAACCATGCCCACTCGCCACAGCGCTTATCAGGGTTGCCAATTTGAGCTGAGGGCAGGGGGACCTTGTATGGGTCTGACTTTCCTCACCATTGACTGTATATCTGGAACTGGAACTTAATAATGGGTTATGCAGATGAATAATTATTGCATTAGAAAATGAAAGCATATTTGTAGTGATAAACAATTCACCATCCAGTTTATTTATGAAATATAATATTGGTCCCCATAAGATAATGTCTCAGCTGGTAAGGAATCTGCCTGCAATGTAGGAGACCTGGGTTCAATCCCTGGGTTGGGAAGATCCCCTGGAGAAGGGAAAGGCTACCCACTTCAGTATTCTGGCCTGGAGAATTCCATGGACTGCATAGTCATGGGATGGCAAAGAGTCGGACATGACTGAGCAACTTTCACTTTCAGAGTATATTTAAATCAATTAATTTGATGAAGACCAGAAAGCAACATGTGATCATTTAACCCAGATAAGGAAACATACCAAAAATGTTTAGTGATTCATTCAAGATCTCTCAACCTTTCCTGAAGTCCAAGTGAAATTCAGACAGACTACAGGTTTTCGCTTTTATTTCTAAGTGACAAGACTTTCATGAAGAAGCCTTGAGATCTCTTCCAAACTCAGATACTAGCTGATCTTGATTTAACTTTATTTTTGTCTTGATAGTGTTCTGTTGCTTTTTTCCCTCTCTCTCTCCCTTTTCTTTCTCCTTTTTGCATCATTAGATATTAAAGCCAAGAACTACTGCCTGAGAGAGTATGTCACAATGCACGCACACACAAAGCCTAAAAATGCCAAGACTATATGGAGAGAGGGAAGGATAGGAGGGACACACTCACAACCCTTATATCTTAGTGCTGAGGAAATTTCAGGCCATAATCCCAGCTTGAATTTTTCCATTCTCCATTACAGCCATGAAAATAATGGGTAATGAGAGATCAAACAAACTAATTTGTCAATTCTGGGATGTGACATCACGACCATTCATTTCTGGGGTTGTTAATGCCAACCAGTGACCTTCTGGGATTATGTACAGCTAAAATGTGATGAGGAAATTTAATAAACAAAGGTCAACCATCATTCAGTACAGCAAGGAAACAATACTTTTTTTCTTTTACAATAAAATACCAAAAATTTTTAAATCCAACATTGTCTTGGTTATTATAATAACCAAGTGTCTCACAATACTTATTCAGTGCATATGGCCCAAATTCTAATGACTTTAAATTATACAGAGGATAATATTTGCTGAGTTCTTGAGTATCTGAGGCTATAGACATTCCTTGAAAGGTCAGCTGTAAAACCCAGTTAATAACTTTGAAGAAAAATGCCTTTTTCCATCAGGAATTCACAATAAAAATTATCTCCTTTTCTACACAATTTTCCTTTTAACTCTACTTGGCAAAGGGACAAAGCTAATAGACAAATTATACATGATTACAGGACCATTTGGCTATACAGTGTCATAGATCAAGAGAAACAGCCCCCACTGCAAGTAAGCAACGGTCCTGCACCATTCACTCACATAAGCTCCAGAGAGTTTCGATGGAGCTTCAAGAATGATACGGTTAAACAGCCGCATTTTTAATATCTATTAAAATCGCTGTGCCATGACTGAATAATGCCACCCGTGAGCAGGAAGGAGGAATACGGTACAACCAACCCCACCATGCACGTGGCCAAGGGGCGTGCATGCTGTCACCCCAGCTGTTCCAAACATCTAAGTCTCTCCTGCTTAGACTCAGTGACTGGGGCTGGATAGCAGCCAAGTCATGACAAGACAAACGTGTTCCTCCAAGCAAAGATCTGATGTGCAAATACCAACACCATATTTTTCACTCTTTGTATTAGTTTAGGTTCCTTAGAACAAGAATGTTATTGAACACTGTAATCCTGCCTCTCAGCCTGTCTAGCTCCTTGGCCATCACGTAGGGCTTCTACAGAAAATGTATGTCTCAGCATCCTTTGGTTTTCTGGATATAGACCATTGAATTTAGCCACTGGCTCATTCTAACCAGTCCGGCATTTGTTTCTCCCTCCCTCAGGTGTAGCATCGGAAAGACACTCACCATTATTAGGGCTGTTAGAAAGGAGAAAAAGGTAACAGGTATGGAGCATCTCTCTCCCACCAGACCCTGGGCTCCCTACTTTATATAAACATTATCACATACATTCTTCTCCGTGGTCCTGGAACATAAGGGTTGTTGCCATCATTTTTCAGATTGTTGCAGCAAAAACAGAAATGAGTGAACAGCCTTAGGCACATACCAGCCAAAGAGGCAAGACTTAAACATCTTGCTTACTCCTTAGCTGTTGCTACTAACAAAGACTTACAAGCTTTATAAGCTGGACGTGTCCTTCACAAAGCTGATAACTCTCAGACCCCATATGAATTGCACTCTGCACCTGGCATTCTTATGCCCTAACACTCTCTTGCAGGCTTCTGCATTTCAGAGGGAAGGTCACAGACCAATATCTTCAGGGACAACAGACCCAGCTGCTGAGTTGCCTGATGCCAGCTGGGGCTGCTTAGAAATTTTGCGAAAGAAAAATAAAATGGAAGACCTCCATTGGGATATAAAACCTCTCCCAGTTCCCCAGAGAAGAGGGTGCAGTTTTTGAGGTGCTAGCCTCTGGTGTTCTTCCCCTTCCCCCACAAAAGGAATAAAGCCACTCTTCCTATTTCCTCCAAACTCTGTCTCTGTATTTCTATTCAGCACTGGTGGACAGGGAGCCAAGATTTTGGCAACAAGATGAGGAAACTAAGTCTCAGAAAAATTAAGACATTGACCACGGTCACCCAATTAGCAGGCATTGAAGGCCATATTCAATGCCAGAAACATTCCCAAGGTCTATGACTTTCCTGGTGGCACCTCAGATTTCCTATAAGTCCATAAGGCCATCAAACCTTGGTAGGGACCTGGGGGAAAAAAATAAACAATGTGACTGGGATGACCCAGAAAACATGGCCCCAGGGCACAGCAGGCTCTGAGTGGAAGGTTTCCTTGAGTCACTCCCGTACAGAATGTTCCACAGGAAAAGCGCACTACTGATGTCGTTGGCGTATGAAATGGCTGAGCCAGGAGTAAAAATGTGTGCTTAAAAAGAAAGAAATCCGAGGCATCAAAGGTTGCCACAAGGAGGTGGGAGGATGAGAAAGTCTCTAGAATTAGATGACCTGCCCCCGAACCTTCTTCATCTCATTTGTAAAATGGGCACAGTACCTGCTCACATGAGAGAAGGTTCTGAGAATGACAAAAGCCCACCAGGCAGAGCTGTCTGTGATACAGAGCAGGTGCATGGGAGGGGTTAAATGAACCCAAGTCTAAAAAGCCATTTTACTGTGAATTAGTCGGACTCAGTGCATCATCTCTATTTTCAGAATGTATTTTTGCAAGGCTTGCTGGTGTTTATCGGGAGACATTCATCATTGTCTCAGCATGACCCACAGCAGATCCAGGTCACATGAAGTTATAAATGTATCTTATATTCCAATGTCATGACCCCTTGTCCGATTCTGAGGCAAGAAGAATAATTTACATTTATTTCTAAAAGAACACATCAACCGAAACACAGCCCAAATGCCCGCAAGCCAGAAGGTAGTAAAGGAAACAGATTTCTTTGTTCTGCAAGAATAATATCTGGAGCATGAGGAATGTCCAGAGTTGACAAAGGAGAACCAGAATGGGGACACATGAGGTCACATAATGGGATGATGGCAGGTGTAATTTATGGCAGGGCTGCAATGATGTTCCAGACTCATGAAGTCACATGGGACAAAGCAGGGAAGGGAGGCAAGATGCCCTCACTCTGATCCCTGAAGCCAAGGAAGAGATGAAGATAGATGGATTCCGACATTGAAGGAAGAAAATCTGATTAAACATGAGTGATAAAATTTTCAGGATTGAATTGGGATTTAAGAGAAAAACAAACTGACATTTTGCACGATTCTAGCATGTCAACAAAGGAAATCTGTCTATCGGAGGCGGGGGTGGGGCGGGGAATTCAGACAGGGAAGATACTCTGGAGAGGCAGACACCTGAATGGAGGAGACACAGCAGAGAGGGAGGAGAGAGACATAGACCCCAGAGACCCCCATCTGCCATGTGCCAATGAGTCCCCACTGTGCAGGCAGGCTCCTGTGAACCCCTGCTTAAAAAGTCAACATAGAAACTCATATTTCACAGCCGAGGTCAGCAGGAGAGCAATTATCACAGATCCAACAGCTCTTTGGTAATCTGTGGTCACCAGGATTCTTTGAGTCAAACTACCCTAAACAAAACTATATTTTGATTCATTTTCAAGGACCCATATGGTGTGTAAAGTCAGAGACACACACAGGAATTAGACCCATACTCTTCCATGTCTCAAGATCATCCAGTAGGCATGGACAACCTCTTTGCTCCAGAGGCAATGCCAGACTGTCCTCCTAAGAAGGACATCTTGACTCTCATCATGTCCCTTTACTCTTAAAGATGAGAGAAGGTTGGCCTCTCAGGAAGGCCATCTGCCTCTGTTTGCTGCACACCAACTCCTGC
This sequence comes from Redunca redunca, assembly GCA_006410935.1. NCBI lineage: Eukaryota > Metazoa > Chordata > Mammalia > Artiodactyla > Bovidae > Redunca > Redunca redunca. Next base: position 465,932 of record SJYQ01002953.1, read on the forward strand.
TCACACAGCCTTGATTTCTGGTAAAACAGGATCAAGTCTCCAAAGCAGACAGGAGAAGGCAAGCAATGCCCAGAAGCAGAGGTGGCCAGTGAGAGGGCAACAGGGTTTGTCGGAGGACAATGGAGTCAGGATGTGTAGGCTGTGATCAGAAGCAACCGCTGAAGGGACCAGCTTGTGCTATGAGAGCACGCCCTCCAAGGACCTGCCTCTCCTTTTCTTCAGGTCAAGAAACTGGTCAAAATTCTTGTGGAAACTGCCCACAGCCCTAAGATTTTCTTGAACACAGTCAACTGCACAAAATATTCCTTAATAAGGCCACTTTGATAGGTATACAACCAAAGGATGATTTCAAGGAAATGTTCTAGAAGACTTTCTATACGAATGATAACTTTTTGTTAAAGCTATTTTTAAACACATAATTGTTTTAAAGAAAACAGCAATGGGACAATACCTTATTATGAAGATATGAACAATCGTTTACGGACCCCCCTCTGTGTGAGGTGCTAAGGTGAATAAGTCAAGACCATGCCCTTGAGAAACCTAAAACCATGCTTTCTGGGCATTTTAAAAACATCTCTGCATTTTATTTCACTTATTTTATTTTTTTGGCCACACCACACAACACGAAGGATCTTAGTTCCTTCCCCGACCAGGGATCAAACCCACATCCCCTGCACTGGAAGCATGGAGTCTTAACCATGGTACCACCAAGAAGTCCCCCATCTCTGCCTCTTAAATGAAGAAAGAACTGGACGGACCCCTGGGGATCACTGGACCTGGGTCCCAAGACCACACCTGAGCTGCTCCCGCTTCTAAATAACCTCAGTCTTCCAGCTGGAAGCACGTTATCTAACCACTGCCAGCTTCTCCATCCCCTCTGGAAGCCCTCCAACAGCTCCCTGCTGGTATCCTTCATTCAAGGCACCAGGGCTCTGATACTGTGCTCTCCCCAGCCCCTCACTCGGTGCCTGTCTTGAACTCACTTCCAGGCTTTTCTGGTTTTGTATATCAATGCACCAGGAGGGCACCTCTAGCCTTGACTTTGTGGGCGCCCCCTCATGGGCTGGCTCCTGAGTCGCCTCACCCTAACCGTCAGAGAGACAGAAAGGCTTGATTGAGAAGAAGCGCTAAGGACAAAGTCGCCCAGGCCCTCTCTCTTGCTGCCCCTACCCCTTGTCAGGGGGTGAATCCACTCTAGGTAACTCGGGCAGTGGGGCAGTAACCGTCCAGTTGTGTAAGATCTAAAGATGGAAGTTATTCAAAAACAGTCTTACCTCTCACATCCATTATCCACTTCATCCATTTTTACCTACTTAGTTGCCCCTCAGATCTATGTATTTCTCATTTTTCTCCCCTGCTGTTACCCTCATCCAAGGCCACCCTCTTTCAGTTGATAAAAGAAATGCTCACATATCGAAGTCTTGGGAAGTTATTCTGGCTTGACATGAGTTAACATGAATTGTGGGATAACCAAAACTGCCTGTCCATAGCGATCAAACCTACAGGGTACATCTGCTTTAATTATTGAAGAAAAGGGTGCAGTGACCAGAAGTAAAGAATGTCTATGTTAAAAAGAAAGATGAAACACCTCCCTTCCCGAGACACCAATGCTGGTCTTTCTTCCATGATAAGAACCCCCCGTTCCCAGGCACCAAGGCCATACTCACTGTGTACATGCCAATCTGGATTTTTGAAAACCTGAGGGAATGTATCCCCAACTTGCTTGATGTTCTTTGTTCTGACAAGACATAAAACTGTGCTGAAAATCATGCATCTCCTGAGCAGTTTCTCTGAATCATCTGAGAAGCCATCTTCTGGGCTATAGCCCTCAATTTGACTCAAATAAAACTCTTTCTATTTCTATTATGGGGTTCCCCAGCTGGTATTGGTGGTAAAGTACACACCGCCCAATGCAGCAGATGTAAGAAATGTGGGTTTGATCTGTGGGTCGGGAAGATCCCCTGGAGGAGGGCACAGCAACCCACTCCAGTATTCTCACCAGAATCCCCTTGGACAGAGGAGCTGGTGGATATGGTCCACAGGGCCACAAAGTGTTGGGCACCAGTGAAGTGACTTAGCATGCATGCTTTCCTAATTTAGATTGCTTATCGATGATTTTCATTGACACAGGAGACAATTGAAAGTTTGATAGATGACAGTTCAAAGGAGAGGAGGCCCTTCTTTCCCCAAATCCATTCTCTACATGTCATCACACAGCTTCTACCTCTGAGCACCAGCCATGCTGATGTTCTTGTTATAACTTATTCCTTAAATTGCTGTGACTTGTCTGAGTGTAGAGGCTTTACATATGCTGTTCCGTCTACCTAGAATTCTCTGACTGACCCTTACTCATCTTTCAGACACTAGTTCAAGCCTCATTTGTTCAGAAGACTTCCCTGATTCCAAAGACCTTATGATTTTCCAAATTCTGTATTTTTCCACTATGTTCCTTCATTTATGTATCTGCCCCTTCCCCCACACTATCCTGTAAACACTGCAAACAGAAACTGTTTCATTCAATTTTAAGTTATCCACAATTAACCCAGCACCTGGCTCTTGGTAGACAGCCAATCGATAAGAAAGATATATAAACGAAGGTGTTGTTGTTCAGTCCTTCAGTGGTGTCCTAATCTTTGCAGCCTCATTGACTGCAGCATGCTAGGCTTCCCTGTCCTTCACCATCTCCCAGAGCTTGCTCATGTCCATTGAGTCGGTGATTCCATCCAACCATCTTGTCCTCTTGTCCCCTTCACCTCCCACCTTCAATCTTTCCCAGCATCAGGGTCTTTTCCAATGAGTCAGCTCTTTGCATCAGGTGGCCAAAGTATTGGAGCTTCAACTTCAGCATCAGTCCTTCCAATGAATGTTCAGGATTGATTTCCTTTACGATTGACTGGTTTGATCTCTTTGCAGTCCAAGGGACTTTCAAGAGTCTTCTCCAACATCACAGTTCAAAAGCATCAATTCTTCGGTGCTCAGCCTTCTTTACGTCCAACTCCCACATCCATACACACATGGATGAATAAATGAAGAATACATAGAAATTCAGAACTCAGATCTGAGATTCAATCTGTATAGTATTCGCATCACTTACGTGATGTACAAATTTTGGATAAAATACTTGACCTAAGCTTCGGCCTTCACATTCTTTTAAAATGGAGGCAATAAAGATTCCTACTTGCACTTGTAAAGTTCAAATGAAATATCTACCATGTATTTATTAGTAAAAGACCTGACACATAAAAAGGGCATCGTAACTTGCTGGCTAAGGAGAGAATTTATCCAATGATAACAATAACAAAATTAAAGTACAGCAGGAGGGCCACAAAGCTTGTAGTAATCAAACATCCGTGACACTGCATCCATCTTTTTAAAAATTAGTTTCATAGCTGTCATTTTGGGGGATTCTTTCCTCTCCTCTGGATCAGATTCTAGATGGAAGTCATAGCTATGATACATATTTTAGTATAAATGATTTCCAGAACCAGAGTCCCAAGCTATAGCTCTAGTCTCAGGCCTAGGAAGTTGTATACAGCTCAACTGTCATACTTCACAGTCACATCTGTTTTTTCATTTAAATTATCATTTGTGTGTTTGTATAATAAAAGTTTTTACTCCACTTTTGGGTGCAGTTTCCCAAGAAAAATATTAGTCTTTTCAGGACATATCATTGATTTGTGGTGACAAGAAAAAATATCCTAAATCAGGGCTGTGTCAGAAACTCAGGAGTTCTGCTTACCATAAATTGAGTTTGGTGGATAGACGGCAGAAGAAAGAAACCATTCTCATTGTTTCTACAGTGTTGCAGGCTTCACACAGATTCCTGCAACATAACCTGCTCATACATTCCAGTCTATCTGTATCGAAAGACGCGAAGCGAAATAGCAACGGCGTTCCCGCTCAGTGGTGGGAACGATGTTTTCTATTCTGTGTGACCTTCTACCTGCTGGGCCCTGAAATAAATGAAATTCCTGAAATAAACAGAAGACACAGGGAACTCGGCTCAGGGCTCTGTGATGACTTAGAGGGATGGGGTGAGGGGAGGGGAAGCAGGTGTGTGAGAGTCCAAGAGGGAGGCGATATATGCATACGTATGGGTGATTCACTTCACTGTACAGCAGAAACTGACACAACATCGCCATGCAATTATGTCTGCTGTTCCTTAGACGCTCACTTGTTTCCAAACTCTTTTGCAACCCCAGGTACTGTGGCCCACCAGGCTCCTCTAACCACAGTATGTTCCAGGCAAGAATGCTGGAGTGGGTTGCATTTCCTTGTCCAGGGGATCTTCCCGACCCAGGGATCAAGCCTGAGTCCCCTGCATTGGCAGGCAGATTCTTTACCACTGGGCCAGCTGGGGATTATACACTAATTAAAAAAAAAAAAAAAAAAAAGGAAGACAAGGCAGCTTTAGAGTCTGGAATGTCCCAAAGGGATCATTCCTGTGAGTAGGGAGACTACATCCACATCCAGAGAGGTGACAACCCACCTCTTCCTTTGCCAAAAGCATGCACTTCACCCGGGGGTTAGCAGACACCTCCTGCAGGGCCAGAGGGTAAGCACTGTAGATTTGTGGGACAGAGTGCCCCACTGCCACTGCCCAGGTCCTCTGCGTGATGTGAAGACAGCTCTCAACAGTTTGGAGAGGACTGAGAATGCCTGGGTTCCAATAAGACTTCACTTTTGAGCATCATTATTTGAACTCTATGAAGTTTTTCATGTCACGATGTACTAATCTTCTTTTAATTTTTTCCCCCAACATTTAAAACTGTAAAACCCATTCTTAGCTTGCAGACCTTACAAAAACAAGCAGGGACTGCATCTGGCCGATGGCTATAATTCTGACTCCTGGCTTAAGACGAGACACATAAGTAAATACTTCACTTGCACCCACAGACTTCCTAATTGCTCTTCGAGACTCCCATATGTAGACCGCGGGCCTGTCCCTAAGTGGACGGTGGAGGTCGTGTACTGTGCAGCAGAGACCAAAAGGAAATTTCTAAAATTCCCTAAAAGAACAGTTTACACACACTTTACAGTTTGTCATGCAGCTGCACAAACAGGAAGCTTTAATCTGAAGCCCTCTGAGAAAGGGGCAGAGAAGCAGGCAGTGCAGTGACTGTAACCCTTGATTATAAATCCATGGCAATTACAGTTTAGAAAGTCCAAAGCAAAGCTGTAAAACTAATCTGTAACTCAGCCAGGGACAGCATCCCCACTTTTAGCTCTAAATGCGTAGCTGGCAGCCAAGACACAACATCGTTGCTAGACACATCCCTCCTTGAGAAATCCCCATGAATTCAGCAGCAGACCACTGGAGACACGGAGGAGGCTGACCAAGCAAATGGCAACTGTGCACAGTATGGGCTTGTACCCCTGCCCACCGTCCAGTCTCCTTCTGCATCTCCACTGCCGCACTGGTTGAATACCATCTCCCCGGTTATATCTACCTCGGATATGTGACCTTATTTGGAAATAGCATCCTTTCAGATGTAATTGATTATGATGCCTTCACAGTGGATGATCGGGCTTCCCTGGTGGCTCAGACAGTAAAGAATCTGCCTGCCAATGCAGGAGACCAGGGTTCGATCCCTGGCTTGGGAAGATCCCCTGGAGAAAAAAAAAAAACAAAAAGGCAACCCACTCCAGTATTCTTGCCTGGAGAATCCTATGGACAGAAGAGCCTGGTGGGCTACAGTCCATGGGATCATAGAGTCAGAAAACAACTGTGCACGCACTGGCTGACCGTGGGCCTAGATCCAAAGACAGGCATCTTTATTAGAAAACAGAGACACACACGGGGATGAAAGCAGCCTGGTGCGACACCAAGGGTGGCCAGCTACCTTGCCAGGAGAGAAGCATGTACCTGATTTCCCGTCAAGGCCTTCAGAGGGAGGTCCTGCCTACACCTTGACTTTAGATTTGTAGCTGTAAGAACTGTATAAATTTCTGTTGTTGGAAGCTAACCGGTTTGTGGTCATTTGTTAACAGAAGCCCGAGGAAACAAACACAGCCACCTATTAGCACTTTGCATCTCAAGACACCTTGGAATTTTATTTCTCTAAAGACATGACTCGTGTCGAGTCCACATTCAGAAGAGGCCTTTCCCAGCCTTCTTCGTTTGCTCACTCACATCCACCCTCTAGAATCAGCTTGGGGACTTCCCTAGGGGTCAGTGGCTAAGACTCTGCGCTCCCAATACAGGGGGCCTGGGTTCGATCCCTCATCAGCGGACTAGATCCCACATGCCACAACTAAGACCCAGCCACATAAATTTTTTTTTTAAAAGAAAGAATCAGTTCATTGTCACTTTCTCTGGGAAACACTGTCCTGCCAACGTCTTGCCAAGGGATATCGGGGTCCCCTCCCTCGTGCCCAGATGCTAGTGATAAAACGCACGTTCACACTGAGGGTCTAGGGAAGTCGTGCTGGCTTATACCTGAGTTAACTTGGCTTTTATGCTAACAAGAACGGCCTGCTTGTGATCATCAAATCCACATTGTGCAAATGCTTTAATTATTAAAGAAAAGAGCCCAGTGAGCAGAAGTGAAGAATGCCCATGTTAAAAAAGAAAGACGAAATGCCTTCCTTCCTAGCCAGCCAGTGCTCGTCCACCTTCTATGATAAGAGCCCCTTCCTAAGCGCCAAGGCCACGCTGACTCGCTGTGTGTGCACTGGACCAGTTTTCCTTTGGAAACCTTGAAGGAACGCCTCCCTGGCTTTAATGTTCTCGTTTCTGACAAGACGTAGAACTGTGCCGAAAACCACGCTTCTCCCGGAGCAGTGCCTCAGGGTTGTCTGAAAGGCTGTCATCCAGGCTATGGTCCTCAGTTTGGCTCAAATAAAACTCTTTTCTCTCCCTATTATAGATTGCTTATTGATTATTTTCACTGACAGTCGTCTAGCCATAAGTCTAGGGTAGCATCTGCTATGCTGTATGAAAAGACATGATTTGCACATAACGGAAACCCCCGCTACGTCCTGATTCCTGTAAAGGAAAGTTCCATGTGCTTCCATCTTTACACCCCGGCACTTAGGAGATGGTGCAGCCCCTATCTCCAGGCAGGGCATGGTGAGCCACTTTGTAGGGGCCAGAGGGAATTCTATTTTGCTGTGTTTTATATTTCCCCAGCCTTGTCTCTGCTACTTACCGGCTGTTTGACCAGAGTCAAATGACTTCATTTCCGTTTTCTTCTCTGTGGGGAATAACGCTGGTTCCCACCTTACACAGGACTTGTGAAGAGGAAACGTGTTAATGTATAAGCATTTAAGGGGGAAGCATCTGAGAAGCGCCAGTTGCTATTAATACTCTCCCCTGGGGAAGCAATGCTCTCTGTCTCTGGACCCAGCAATGGCTTCCAAAGAAGCTACAATTTCAAGACATGTAGAAGAAGCCCAGGAATAGAATCTAGGATAGCAGAAAGGGTCTTTTTTTACAAATATGGACAAGACACGGTACTTCTTTGAGCCTTATTTTCACCTTTGTAATTACGGGGTTGGAAGGGGATTACAATGAATCCTTCCAACCCAAAATCCAGGCTGTTTAGGGACCTGTGAACGCAACAGTGGAGGTTCTCAAGCTATGCCAAATATTTCAGAACGTAAGGAAATCCACATAAATATTTAGGAGTGGGTAAGTCCAAGCACACTAACCAAATGTCAAGTCTCCTCTCTCAGAAGGAATTACATGAACTCCAAGTAAAAACAGTTTACTTAATACTGACAGGCAATTTGAATTTGCAGTTAACTTATCTTTACGGAATAAAAATAAAAGTAAAACTAAATCACCTTTTAACTTCAAAGTGCTGTTTCCCAAGCAGACTTTTTTTTTTTTTTTTCCCAAAGCATGCGATCCATGAGTGAGAAGATAATAAAAGGGCCCATTGGTGGAAAACCAAGGCTCTCAGTGGACTAGATAATCTTTAAGTCCTTTCTGGCTCGAATGCTCGCAGGATTACTGAAAATTTCTCCAAGGCAATCAACTATAGCAATTTATTTCTTATTTAATTTTATTCTGTAGCCTCACAGGGAATATGCTGTGCTCTAAAATTTCAAGGGAAAAAAAAAAAAAAAAAACCAGAGGATCCAAATGAGGATTCTAAAGAGTAAAGCAGGGAATTTTAAAAAGCTGGAAAGACCAGAACAAAAGGCAGAAATGAACTTAAGTTTTTAAACAACAAACAACCAAAAAGGTCAAATGAACTGAAATAAAAATGACAATGGCCCTGGGGATAATAGCAGGTACCTCTGTTCCTCTGTATTCCCAGCAAGTATTCCCAGGGAAGGGATGGCTGCCATTACCGATCAATTTTAGGAATAACTGTGGCCCAGGCTTCGTGTGGGGTCAGGGTTTGGAAAATCAGCAACAAGTTTTCTATTTTCAGAAGCACTCATTTTGTTGGATATTGTTCTCAGGATGCAAACCTCAGCCCCCCGGGAGCAGGGTAGGTGGGAGGATGGGCAAGAGGAAAGAGGCAAGTGGAGCAGAGTAGGACAACCTCCCCAGATCCCAGCTGCTGGTGCAGAGAGGATCAGCAATAACAGTGCCTGCAGAAAGCACTTTGAAAACAAAGTGCTCGATGAATGAGTTTGCTCAGTTGGATCTTCCGATGAACCTGTACATTATGGATTATTATCACGCTCTCCGTCTTACCACCTCGTGGAAAGAAATGCCAACCAAAGGAGAACAAGAAAGGCTGTTGATGTAGAGCGTGCTGTAGCCAGGGAGCCAGCCAGCCAGCCGTCACCTGCACCTGGAGGAGACGCAAAGGCAAGCAGAGACGTGGGGAAGCTTCAAAATGGAACAAGGGTAGGTCTCACCTGTGCCCTGACTGGAGGCTGCTGTGGTGGGGAAAGGCAAACAGGTCACCTAAAATGGGAAGAAGCCCATGTGATGGGTCAGGGGTGCATATTTGGCTTTTTCTGGTTGGTCCTGAGTTGGAAACAGAGACAGAAGTCCACGATGATGTCAGCTACTCATCAAGTCCTGCCATTCAGGACCTCTTTTGTCACAGGGCTGGTTTTTACTTCCTGGACTGTTACTATAGACAGTGGCCTGACATCCTGTAGTCTGACTTACAGCAGGCAGGCTTCTGGGCTGGTTCAGTTCAGTTCAGTTCAGTTCAGTCGCTCAGTTGTATCCAAATCTTTGTGACCCCATGAATCGCAGCATGCCAGTCCTCCCTGTCCATCACCAACTCCCGGAGTTCACTCAGATTCATGTCCATCGAGTCGGTGATGCCATCCAGCCATCTCATCCTCGGTCGTCCCCTTCTCCTCCTGCCCTCAATCCCTCCCAGCATCAGAGTCTTTTCCAATGAGTCAACTCTTCACATGAGGTGGCCAAAGTACTGGAGTTTCAGCTTCAGCATCATTCCCTCCAAAGAAATCCCAGAGCTGATCTCCTTCAGAATGGATTGGTTGGATCTCCTTGCAGTCCAAGGGACTCTCAAGAGTCTTCTCCAACACCACAGTTCAAAAGCATCAATTCTTCGGCGCTCAGCTTTCTTCACAGTCCAACTCTCACATCCATACATGACCACTGGAAAAACTATAGCCCTGACTAGACAGACCTTAGTCAGCAAAGTAATATCTCTGCTTTTGAATATACTGTCTAGGTTGGTCATAACTTTTCTTCCAAGGAGTAAGCAATTTTAATTTTATGGCTGCAGTCACCATCTGCAGTGATTTTGGAGCCCCCAAAAATAAAGTCTGACACTGTTTCCACTGTTTCCCCATCTATTTCCCATGAAGTGATGGGACCAGATGCCATGATCTTCATTTTCTGAATGTTGGGCTTTAAGCCAACTTTTTCACTCTTCTCTTTCACTTTCATCAAGAGGCTTTTTAGTTCCTCTTCACTTTCTGCCAGAAGGGTGGTGTCATCTGCATATCTGAGGTTATTGATATTTCTCCTGGCAATCAATAGATTGGTCTTCTGTACTGGCTGCAGGTTGTGGGTCAAAGTCGTAGTTTTATATATGGTCTGTGTGTTGTTGCTCAGATGAGTCCAACTCTGCGACCTGATGCATTATGCCTGTCAGGCTCCTCTGTCCATGGGATTCTCCAGGCAAGAATACTGGAGTGAGCTGCCATTTCCTTCTCCAGGGAATCTTCCCAACCCAGGGGTAGAACCCAAGTCTCCCACATTGCAGGCAGATTCCTTACCATCTGAGCCACCAGGGAAGCCCTGTGTATGGTCTAGCCATTGTTGATTTGTATATTCAGGGTCTCAGTCCTTAGATGTGAATCTGTATCAAATAAAATTGGTTCAAATGGTTACAACATCAACTCTCAAGGCCCTGGAAAGGGGCTGGGGGAGCCTTCCACATTGCATCCAATACATCAAGATGCCTAATGGAAATGATAGTTTTCACTGCGTAATGTCCATACAGCCTGTTAAAGCATCAACCATCTCTTCCAAAGAGTAATATCATTAGGTTGCTTTTCCTATTTACTGATTTGCTCATAGACCAAGATTAACAAGTCAGAGGAAATGACTGAATCCGCAAACCCAATGATAAAGCCAAGTTTTCAAAACCCAGGAAAGAGTTTTCAAAGGGGCCTTCAGGAAAGAACTCTTGTAAATGCTTATTGCTGTAAAATCTGACCTTCATCCCTGCTAAAAACTGACCCCAGGGTGTCTGGCAGAACCAGAGCCTGACTGGGGTGCATCATGGGTCTGACCAGACCGGCAAAGACTGGGTCTTCAAGGCCACCAGTAGGAGTCCCAGAGCCCCTTCCTCTTGGCCTATGAAGGGAAAGGAGGACACCCCACTCTATAACATGCCACTTTGACATATTGATTTTTTAGTAAAGTGACTTAAGAAACAGCAGGTGCAGGAAGGACACTCTGACCATCTCCTGTCCCCCTGAAAGCAGGAGATAAATCTCTCACGTGAAAGGCACCCTCCGTGTACCAGGTGGTAGAGGGACAGCCTTATCACCAGGGATACAGAATCCAGGGCCAAGAAACCGCTACAAACAAAGCTCAGTACTTCTTCATTAATTTGCTACCCCAATGCCAAAACCCTTTCTTTGCCCTTTCAATTCCTTATAAATTTATCACTTCACTGTCTAAGAACATAAAAGCTGTCTGCTTTGGTCACTTCGTTGAGTCTCTTCTCTTTGGGGCTCCCACACGTGTGGAATTAAATTTGTGTTTCTTCTGCTCATCTATCTTTAAGTCAGTTTAATTATTAGACCAGCCAAAGAACCTGAGAAGGAAAGGTTTTCCTCCTAAGGATCATTCCTTAGATGTTCAACACTCATGATTAGAACTTGAGTGGACAGACAGTAATAATCTGTGCTCCAAGAGCTTCTTGTTAAGTGTCCATGAATCCCTGTTGCTTCTGACTCTTAGGATTAGATGCTAAACGGCCACTGAATGAAGGGATACATCACTGGGGAACAGCTGCAAGGGTAAACAACCGAATTCTGTTCTCTTTGTTAATAGGCACCTGACGGAGAGCATGACTGCAGTATGGCTACAGGATTCTGAGATTGCATAAAAGCTGGCTTAAGCCGACTCTCCTGTGGCTTAATAGGTTGTTTTGCTATGGATGCACCCAAGAAAACACCCATCCACTCTCCTCACTCCCACTTCGTCCATCTGGTACCATCCATCCAATCCCAAAGACCCCAGCTCACACACCACCTCTGCAGTCACACCTTCCCTGGTCGCATGGCCCGGGCATGACTCATCCACCCTTTGTCTCCATGGGGCGCTGTGTACAAATGTTAACAGACACCTCCATTGTGGCACCAGAGCTCTTTTATACAATGTTTATCTCTCTCGCTACATTTAAGTCTCTTTAAGGCAGGTCTGTGGCTTATGTGTGTCTGTCTCCTCCGTGGGCAGTAAAGAAAAATCCACAGAGTCCAGGTGAGTGTGCATGTGTTAGCTCATTTTGGGATGCTGAGGTGTGGCTGGAAACCCCTGGCCCCGGCCAGCCCTGACCTTCTCCACCTTCAGTCACGAGGAAGGGACGAGCCCCACTGTAACCACAGCCAAAAGCCCCCCTGATCCTTACCGGTCAGCTTCCTGACCCCTAATTAGGCAAACCTACCCACCCCGCGCCTCACTCATCAGGGCTCTAACCAGTCACCCCATGAAAACCACACCTTTCTCTCTCTCTCCTGTGAAGAACAAACGAGTGCGGGTTTTGCCCAGTCTCTTCTATGGTTATGTATTAATTTTTAATAAGAAAAGAAGACTGGCATCGATATGGCAGCAGGAAAAAAAAGAAAGCAGGATCACAAGCACAGTGAGAGGGTGGGGTGTGAATTCTTCACCCGCAGCCTCTCGGCCCTCAGAGGGTGAGGTGCTTCTGTGTTTAATCCGCAGATGGTATCACGGAGGACCTCTGCCATGGATGGGTAAGAACGTTCTACCCGGCAGGAAAAGGGCCCTCCGCAGGGAGGAGAGGGTGCCCCTCTCAGCAATCTTGGCCTCGGCCTGGCTAAAGGAAGCCCTTTGCTCTGACTTTAAACCCTCAAAGCGACTGCCTAATTGTTACTTGTCTGCCTAAGTAAACATTCCCTCAGGGAAAGGTAACACTGATCAAAACCCTGAATATTTTTATTTGCAAGATATGTGCACAGTTTTCATTATAAGTGAACAAACCAGCGCTCTGTTTTACACACCAAAGGAAACATACATTATGTAGAAAGCAAGGCCTCCGATATTTCTGACAGGTTTGCCCTTAGATCATGCCTTCTCCAGGCGCCCACCTCCCCTCACCCAGCCTCTGATGGTCTCAGCCCCTCCGTCTGTTCTTTCTCTGCAAGGTCTCAGCACAAAATCATCAAAAAGTCTCCCAGCCCTGTATCCTGCAAGATCTGGCAGGAAGAAAAAAAGAAAAGGAAAAGACTTGCTTATATGTCATATTTTCTGTCATCGTTAATGAGAATGATTTCGACTCACTTAGCTTTCCTGCTAGGCTGGACATAACTGGAATTCCCAGACCTGCGAAGTTTCTTGCCGACAGAACAAATTGTCCAAGGAGACTGCGCGGTGTCAAATACTCACGTTTTCTGATCGGAGCCTCTTGGCTGGACACCCACCATCCCTGGGGTGAAGCATGTAATACAGTCGGACTTTGCTGGCATGTTTTCGACTCTGGAAGGAAAAGCAGAAGCAGATACTGTGAAAGAGAAGGCACTGAGAATCCTTGGACACGTCGGCAGTGACTGCCAATACCCAGAAGGAATTTCCTTAGAAAATGTGAAGGTCTATACCAAGGTCACAGTGAGAGGCCTTGCACCAAGGCCCTGGATGTGGAGGCCAGAACCAAGGTCATCTCTGAAATGACTGAGCCCCGCTGTGAAAGTGTTAGCTGCTCAGTCACATCCAACTCTTTCTCTCCTTCTCCAGGGGATCTCCCCGACCCAGGGACGGAACTCTGGTCTCCTCCATTGCAGGCAGATTCTTTACCTTCTGAGCCAGCAGGGAAGTCCATTTAACTGTTGCCAAAAGCCCCCCTGATCCTTATCTAAGTCAGCTCCCTGACCCCTAATTAGGCAAATATGCCCACCCTGGTACTCACCCTATGATGCTGTAACCCGTCACCTAATGCCACCCTTCAACAGGAATTTTCTTTGTCTTCAGGCTATAAGAATTGGCTACTAATTCATGCAAAGTGTCGACTCTCCCTAGTCTGTCAGGTCAGCTCACTATGCTCACAGCGCCTTCATTCTCAGCCCCTTGCTGCTGCTGCTGCTGCTGCTAAGTCGCTTCAGTCATGTCCGACTCTGTGCGACCCCATAGATGGCAGCCCACCAGGCTCCCCCGTCCCTGGGATTCTCCAGGCAAGAACACTGGAGTGGGTTGCCATTTCCTTCTCCAATGCATGAAAATGAAAAGTGAAAGTGAGGTCGCTCAGTCATGTCCAACTCTTAATAATTACACCTTTCTGAAATTCTCCGTGTCTGGAAATTCTTATCCAACCCATGTTTGGACTGCCACGACAGAAAATACTCGAGCATATTCACGTGGGTCCCCTGGGATGACATGTCAGATAGGTTAAGTGACTTGCCCATCGTCATCAAGCAATGTAATTTCAGGATTAAAAAGCAGAGTTAGGGAAGAAAGGTGCAACCCCTGGGATCTTTTAGCCTGGAGTGAATCCTGTTCAACTGTCTTCAAAGGTAAGAACAGGTCAGCAGAGGGAACGATACAAGGATCAGCTGGGAAGGAGAGCCCAGTCCCCCACCCTAAGTCCTGCTCTAGGTAGCTGGGGACCACGCTGCCCTGGGAGCTGAGCGTGCACACAGCATCTCTAACCTGGTTAGAGCCAAGCTACTTCCATGGAGCCGGATGCACTGAACCAGCCAGGCCGCACCACCTGCAGATCAGCAGGACCCCGAACTTCTCTCTGTCCTGACCGCCCCATGCCTAGCGTGGGGAAGCTGATTTCTTGTTACCTCCATCTTTCCTCTCTTCCTTGGCTGAACTGATAGCCCATCTGAACTGCCCTCACCTCTAAAGAACACTGAAGTTCTAACTTTCAAGCTGCTACCTGAGGCAGGATGGTGGACTGAAAAACACTCACAAAAGAGTCAGAAATTCAGAATCCCGGTTCCGGCTCCACCACTTTCTCCCTGTGTGATACCGCACAGGCCATGACGTGGAATGAGTCATTTACTCTAAGCTGATTATAGTCAAAGCCAGTCTCAGGCTTCCCTGGTGGCTCAGCAGCGAAGAACCGCCTGCCAGTGCAGGAGACATGGGTTCGATTCCTGGATCGGGAAAGATCCCCTGGAGGAGGGAATGGCAACCCAGTCCAGTAGTCTTGCCTGGAGAATCCCAGGGACAGAGGAGCCTGCCAGGTTATAGTCCATAGGGTCACAAAAGAGTCGGTCACGACTTGGTGACTAAACCACCCAAACAAGTCTCACATTCTCCTGGTACAAAATGAGCACAATAATATTTATTAGCATTTCCAGGAGAACCAAATGAGACATTATATAGGAGAGTCTATTTCTCAGTGCGGATTGCACCAATCCTAACTTTGAGCTCCACGTGGTCTCTATAAGGTGAATTCTCCTTGAATCCATTGCTGCCTGATTCCAAGTCCCCCAGCCCTTCCTTTACTCAGAGATTACTTCCTTCTTTTCGAATGGCTTGGTTCCACGTGTCATTCTTTACAATTGGGTTCTAGCCAGTCTCCTGATTGATGGGTTGCCTTCCCGGATTAGCCACAAAGGGGAAGTGATTTCAGAGAATACACAGCAAGTTGCGTCTTGTTCACAGGACATCGTGTAACTCCTTCCCGTCTGATTTGCCTCATTTATCACTTCTTTCATTCCTTCATTGTGCTTCAAGCAAGAAGACTGCATCTCCAAACACCTGCTGGACACTTGTAAGGTCTTTAAATGGATTTAAAAGTGCTAACCAATCCATCCTAAAGTAGATCAGTCCTGTGGGTGTTCATTGGAAGGACTGATGTTGAAGCTGAAACTCCAGTACTTTGGCCACCTGATATGAAGGGACTGACTCATTTGAAAAAAAAAAAAAAAAAAACCCTNTGAAAAAAAAAAAAAAAACAACCCTAGTGCTGGGAAAGATTGAAGGCAGGAGAAGAAGGGGACAACAGAGGATGAGATGGTTGGATGGCATCACCAATTCAATGGACGTGGGTTTGGGTGGACTCCGGCAGTCAGTGATGGACAGGGAGGCCTGGCGTGCTGCGGTTCATGGGGTCACAAAGAGTGAGACACGACTGAGCGACTGAACTGAACTGATTTGGGATATGAAAATTATTAGAGACTTTTTTTTAAAGTACTAAAGTGTGATTTTTGAAATATATCTTCAGCCCTTTCTAGGTTGAATTTTAAGTTTTAATCAAAGGTTATCTGGTGTCTTGTTTGCTTGGAAGACTGGTAGGATGGAGAAACAGAACCCCATATGAGTATGTGTCAGATGATTTCAACATCATTGCTTCGCTTCTTTGTGTTCTTGAGAATGTTGCCGTGCAAACAAGCACGTTTCATTTTGCAGGTAAGTATGTTGATGTCTGAAATGTGTGCAGCTATTCTGCAGGGTTGTAGGGGTTTTGGAGGTAAGGGGTAGTGGAAACATTAGGAATACTGCCACAATTAAAAAAAATTTTTTTAAGATGTCAAAATCTCCAGGACATTGAATGTTGCCACAGAATCTAGGCTGCTGTAAAGCACACACAGGCAGGTAATTGGTGAAAAGACAAAGTGATAACAGTGTGAGCTCGAATGGGGCTGAAGTAGGTTTTCAATTTTGCTTTTGTTACCATAGAAGAACTTCTTATCGCAGTCCCTGCTGCATCAGTCTACCCAGGGAACAAAATCATGGCAAAATTGGAAATCTCATAAAGCAGCTTGTTTTGTGGTAGGGTTTCTTTTATTCTTTCCTAAAATATAACATTGCTTTCAAAAAGGCTATTTCCAGCAAAGACAGAGTTCACCGGGTTATTTACCTGCAGTTTGACAAAACAAGTTTAAAAAAAAAAAAAAGAAAAAAACCATTAGCTGAGAAAAGAAAAGAAAAAAAGAGCAGCTCTGCTGTGATTACTGATGAGCAATGTTGGGTCCGAACCTTCTTCCTGATATTGTCCACTGAAGGCTTGTTTTTCGCCTTTGGCTTCCCAGTCTCCAGGCTGGCTGGAAGGACTGCCTTGACCTAGTGTCCAGGTGGAGAGAAACACAGCCTTGGCAAACACCACCTGATCCTGGATTGACGGGGGACAGGATCTAGCATCTGGCTCATCACTCAGCCACATCCCTTTTGCCTGGTCCTCTCTTTTCCTCCTGTTGCTTTTCCCAGGCCGCTTGACCTGGAGCCAACGCCTCCCCACGCTGCCTTCAGGGGGAAAGTCAAAACCCCAAAGACAGGCCACTCCACAGCGAGAGGAGCACGGGACTGCCCTCCCACCCGGTCTGACTCAGGCCCAAAGCCACAAATGATGTTGGTCACCCAAGGGAAGGAGGCTCCCAGCTGAACGTTCCGGGAGCCCTGCTCTACCCCAGAGCTCTGCCAGCAGCTCCTCTCTTTCTTCCTGCCACGCTCACCTCTTCACCGAGACGGGACACGGAGTCACCTACTGCATCACCCTCCAAGTAACGTCTCTTAACTACCCTCCTCTCAACTTCCCTTACCTCTCTGAAGCTGCATCAAACTTGGCACAGAAATCTCACCCCATTCCATCTATTCCAAAAACGAAACCTTTCCTACAGAAAGTTAAAATTGCATTTGAGCAAAGATGTTCATCGCAGCATTATCTAAATAGGAACAAAAACATAAATTAGGAGACAGCTACACTTTCGACAATAGGAGATGGGTTCAAGCAGCCGTGGAATGCCCTTTATGTTCAGTTGCAAATGGAAAATAAAATGCTTTCTACACAATGAATATTGGATAGAAAATGCAAAGCTCAAAATTGCTCATATACGATGATGACAATTAAATAAAAATTTGTAAGTATAGCAAGAAGAGATGAGGGGAGAAAAATATAATTTTTTAGGGTAAGAGTCTAGATGGTTTCTCTTTTTAATTTTTATAACAAATTCATCTTTAACAAAAAATAATAATAACTTCACAATGCTCAAGCCTTTGTAATTCCTCCTTAAGTCTACTTTATACTAATTATAATTAGTAAAAAGCATCACTGATCTGGAATGCATTTAACATATACTGATATAATTGACCACATTTCCATCTACCCTTATCAACATTCAAAATGCACACTGTTTTCACTGTAATTCTTGGTAATTAGATGAGCATACTTAACCGAAGAGCAGGACATGCTACTTCAGAATTGAAAACTTGATTTGGTCCATTGAATTCTTTGGTAAATATGTATACTTTTCACCATGTGGTCATTTTAGCTTTCTGTGTATGAACAGAGATTATGGGATGGTAAATGCTGTCCAGACAACCAAATCAAGAAGGCTTGAAAAAAAACTACCCCTCAAACTGCCTTATGTCATCCAAATAAACACAGATAGTAGCAAGACCTTATGACTTTTTCAAAGATCCATTAATACCTAAAAATAACACTGTTTTTAAGAGTTTAAAAAGCCCAACTGCCAGCCAAAAGGAACTTAAAAGAGAAAAAATATACCTTACTAACATGTTAAGTGTATATATTACAGAGTTTCAGGAGGGAAAGGGACCATTAATTTCAGGGGGAGAATAACACGAAAAAGAAATTATACTCTCTTTCAATTGCACTGAGAGTCAATCCCAGGTTCTTTCTTGCATTAATATTTGCATTTTAAGTAAAAGTCATTATTTTCATTCAAACCACATCAACTTTAAGCTTCCCAGATAGGCCAGAAATGACCAAACCTTTCATTTGAATTAAAGACTTTGCCCCCGTTGCTGGGCATTGTGTGGGGGCAGACATATCTTGAGATTATTTTCTTTGGCTGAAACAATCTCTTGGCATGCTAAGGAACAGTCTAAAGTGGAAATTCAGGCCAGCCTTCTCTTTGCAGGGATGAAGAGCAAGACCAGCCTCTATTTCAGATGCATTCCTGCGAAAGGAGAGAGTGAAACACAGAAGCAGAAGAGCTCTGTGCTTCACCTAAACAGCCACCTTCCACAATCACATGCATTCCTTAAGAAATTCTCAACTCCCATTTGCTTCCAACAAGGCTACTGATTTCTGCTCTCATAAAATGTGGTGATAACAAAGCAACTTGGTATTTGCATGATGTTCCCAACAGCCTTCAAAGTCCTTTCACATTTATCCTCTCGTTTTATCCTCTGATCACAGTTGTGAGGCTGGCAGGAGACGTGTTGTTTCAAATAAGCTTTAAGATCCATTGCTGATTTCCCACTTAAATCTTCACCATCTTATTTCATCATAGATATCTAATTATACCTCCTTCCAGAAACCAGCTAACAGAAGCCAAGGACTCTAAGGAAAAACGAAAACCTGGAACAGATTGATCATTATAGAAGAGTGATTCTCGCAAGCCACCAATTTATTTCTACTCATTCTAGCATGAAAAGGGGCCGATTAAGGCAGAAACAAAACACAACAAAGGCTTCACTTCCTGGTTGACCGAGAATGTCTGTCTAGCTGATATGGGATGGAGGCTCCATCTCTCGGGAAGGAGGAGAGGCTGCCCTGGCAGATCCCCACAAACACTGGGGGCAACTTCAGTAGGAAGTCATGGTTAAATGCAGATGAACCAAGAGGAAACACCAAGTGTCAGAGATTTGTCTCTGATTAATGGGGCTCTTTCCTGGATCAGTGCATCTTGATTGGTAGGATATAGAAATCTAGAGTAGAAGACGGACCAACTGGAAGAGAAGACTGGCTCTCTAGAGAAAGGATTTCACAGCACAGAGAAAGAAGATATAAAACTCCTCCACCTAAGTCCCCAGATACCAAGTCTCCTACCCAGGCTGCTAGGCTCCTGAAATGGCCTGTCATCATCCAGTCCTCAAGCTGAAATTGGATCAGAAGATCCTAAGACGGTTCAGCTGGACTATGGAAGGATGCAAGGCTGATACACACACACTGGGAACAGGAGGCAGGCCTTAACCTTCTGTTCTGATGAGTGGCACATAGGAAAAAAGGTTCAGTTCAGTCGCTCAGTCGTGTCCGACTCTCTGCGACCCCATGAATTGCAGCACGCCAGGCCTCCCTGTTCATCACCATCTCCCGGAGTTCACTCAAACTCACATCCATCGAGTTGGTGTTGCAATCCAGCCATCTCATCCTCTGTCGTCCCCTTCTCCTCCTGCCCCCAATCCCTCCCAGCATCAGAGTCTTTTCCAATGAGTCAACTCTTTGCACCAGGTGGCCAAAGTACTGGAGTTTCAGCTTTACCATCATTCCTTCCGAAGAAATCCCAGGGCTGATCTCCTTTAGAATGGACTGGTTGGATCTCCTTGCAGTCCAAGGGAATCTCAAGAGTCTCCTCCAACACCACAGTTCAAAAGCATCAATTCTTCGGTGCTCGGCTTTCTTCACAGTCCAACTCTCACACCCATACATGACCACAGGAAAAACCATAGCCTTGACTAGAAGGACCTTTGTTGGCAAAGTAATGTGTCTCTGCTTTTTAATACGCTGTCTAGGTTGGTCATAACTTTTCTTCCAAGGAGTAAGCGTCTTTTAATTTCATGGCTGCGATCACCATCTGCAGTGATTTTGGAGCCCCCAAAAATAAAGTCTGACACTGTTTCCACTGTTTCCCCATCTATTTCCCATGAAGTGATGGGATCAGATGCCATGATCTTCGTTTTCTGAATGTTGAGCTTTTGGACTCAATTGTATGCCCTCGCAAATTCGTATGTAGAAGCCTAACCCCCTCCCTTCTTGGCATTACTTTGAAATAATCAAACCAGTCAATCCTAAGGGAAATCAACCCTGAATAGTCACTGGAAGGACTGATGATGAAGCTGAAGCTCCAATCCTTTGGCCACTTGATGCAAAGAGCCGATTCACTGGAAAAGACCCTGATGCTGGGAAAGATGGAAAGCAGTTGGAGAAGGGGGTGACAGAGGATGAGTTGCTTAGACAGCATCACTGACTCAACGGACATGAATTTGAACAAACTCCAAGGACAGAGGAGCCTGGTATGCTGCAGTTCACGGGATTGCAACATGTCAGATATGACTTAGCAACTGAGAAACAAGTCTAGGTTGAATGGGGTCAAAAGAGTGGGGCCCTAACCCAACAGAACTGGTGGCCTTCGGGACAAGGACAGGGGATGCTTCCTCTTTCCGTGAGCACAGAGGAAAGGCCACGTGAGGAAACAGCGAGCAAATGGAAGTTCTGCAAGGCAGGAGGAGAGGCTGCACCAGTAACCACGCCAGCACCTTGATCTCAGCCTTCGAGCTCCAGAACCGGCAGGAAAGTAAATGTCTGTTGTGTAAGCCCCAACTCGATGCTATTTTGTCTTGGCAGCCTGGGCTGACTAAGACACATGCCGTCATCCACACCAGGCGCTCTTTCTTCTTGTCCCAGGAATCGGTCCGTTTTTCAAAAGCAAAGAGGACAGCCTTCAAGTTTCTAGAATTAGGTCATTTTTATGTTTTTCTGAAATATTTTTAAAAGAGCATTTAAAATGAGAAGTGCTTATCTTAAACAAGTTTTGGGAAAAATGGATTTTTGTTGGAGAAAACCCATCTAGGGTGGGCTGGGCAGCCTTCACGAGTGTGTAAACATGTTTGCACTAAATCTGTACTTCCGTCTGCCTACACGAGTGCCTACACGAGTGCCTACACGGGCGCATTACAATTTTAAATCAAAGTCTTGCAACTCAAAGAATTACATTACCACTGAAGTATAGAGGAACCATCTTTCTGTCGTGTGAGGGCAGAGCTAAATGTGTCTCCATGAAGTCTGCACATTTTTAGCAGAATCACAGGAGAAGAGAACACCGGAGGATAAATAATGCAATATACCTCATCTAGGCTGCTCTTCTGCTGTTTGGGAAAATAAGGCAAAAATGATTTTCCCCTCTCTCTGGAAGCTCTCATTAAGAAGTAAAAGATAGAAATGAGGGAAAAAATAAAGCCGGTGAGATCAGTGATTAAAGTCAGAGAAGATGGGGTGATATGAAGCAACAAAGATACCAAATTCTTCTGCAACGTGAAAGTTTTAACAACACAAGCCAGTCCTCTGCTACCATTTCCCAAGGTCTCTTGGCTTCTCTTAGAAAATTCATGCCAGGAATAAGAAAAACGTTCAGTTCAGTTCAGTTCAGTCACTCAGTTGTGTTCGACTCTTTTCGACCCCATGAATCGCAGCACGCCAGGCCTCTCTGTCCATCACCAACTCCCGGAGTTCACTCAGACTCACATCCATCAAGTCAGTGATGCCATCCAGCCATCTCATCCTTTGCTGTCCCTTTTTCCTCCTTCCCCCAATCCCTCCCAGCATCAGAGTCTTTCCCAATGAGTCAACTCTTCGCATGAGGTGGCCAAAGTACTGGAGTTTCAGCTTCATCATCAGTCCCTCCAAAGAACACCCAGGACTGATCTCCTTTAGGATGGACTGGTTGGATCTCTTTGGAGTCCAAGGGACTCTCAAGAGTCTTCCCCAACACCACAGTTCAAAAGCATCAGTCCTTCGGTGCTCAGCTTTCTTCACAGTCTAACTCTCACATCCATACATGATCACTGGAAAAACCATAGCCTTGACTAGACAGACCTAGCACTTTATAAAAGCATGATTGTGAGTGAGGTCTTCCAAGATTAACCCCCACCACTGCCAAGGGCAAATGCTCATCTCCATCTGTTTGGAGTGAGGTTTAGGTGGTGGAGAAATCGAGATCAATCCAAGTCCATGGTCTTGTGAAATAGATGCTGGTCACTCAGACAACTCAATAACCAAGGCAGTGAGAGTACAGTTCACACGTGGCCTCATTATGCAAATGTAACATTTTTACATTCGATTCTCTTTTGGCCCTATTACTTTATACTCCTTGGTATGCATCCTATAATTATCCTCAAACTGAACTTTGTTTTTACAACTGAATCCTCAATTTTTGTTATTTTTATAGTCCTGATCCATCCCACTGTGCACCTTTAAAACTTCTGCACAGAGCAGTTCCTCTACAAAAGTATGCTAATGACTTAAACAGTCAGGTGAGAAGAAGCTTTTTCGATTTGTTGTCTGTTTTCATATTATAGTCTCACTTGCTTATTTTTACTTAGGTTGCCTTTGCTCCTGGTATCAAATCAAAAAGTAATTTGATTGGTTGTGCGTCTTCTGGAGAAGGAAACAGCAACCCACTCCAGTGGTCTTGCCTGGAAAATTCCACCGACAGAGGAGCCTGGTGGGCTACAGTCCATGTTGTCACAGGGAGTTGTATGCAACTGAGCAGGTAAACAACCACCAAAAAAATAAGAACTGTCAAGACCACTGTCAAGAAGTTCACTGCCTATGCTTTCTTCTGGGAATTTTATGGTTTCAAATCATATGTTTAAATCGATCCTTTAATCCATCTTGAGTTAATTTTTGCATATGGTGTAAGATAGTGGTCCAGTTGCATTCCTTTGCATGTGACTGTCCAGTTTTCCAAACCCCATTTATTGAAGATGCTGTCCTTTCCCCAGTGTAAATTTTTGGCTCCTCTTTCATAAATTAATTGATCATATATGCATGGGTTCATTTCTGATCTAAGTGTTCTGTTGATCTGTATGTCTGTGTTTACGGCTATATCATACTGTTTTGATTACCAAAGCATCAAAACATGGTTTAAAATCCAGAAGTGATGCCTCCATCTTTACTCCTCTTTCTCAAAATTGTTTGAGTTATCTAGGGGTTTTGTGCCTCCATACAAATTTTGAGATAGTTTGTTCTATCTCTTTTAAAAAGTGCATAGTAATTGTAATAATGATTGTATTGAACCAGTAGAATGCTTTGGTTGCATGGATGTTTTAACAATATAACTTCTCTCAATTCATAAGCTTCTACTGTCTTTCTATTTTTGTGTGTTTTCTTCAATTTTTTTTTCACTTTCAGTTACAGATATGTCATCTCCGTGGTTAAATTTCTTCCTAAATATTTTACTCTCTTAGATGCAGAATGGGACTGCTTTCTTAATTTCTATTTCTGATAATTCATTGTCAGTGTGTAGAAACCAGCTGGGTTTTGTGTATTGATTTGTATTCTTCAGCTTTAATGATTTTCATATTAGTTCCCTTTAGTGACTTTGCACATTAGTCCTAACAGCAATTTTGGCACAGTGTTTAGAGTTCTCTACATGTGATATTACATCATCTCCAAATAGGGACAGTGTTACTTCTTCTATGATCTGATACCTTTTACTTCTTTATTTTGCCTGGCTCTGGCTAGAACTTCCTATACTATGCTGGATAAAAGTGATGACAGTGGAAATCTTTATCTTACCCTTGATGTCACAGAAAAAGCTTTCGGTGTTTCGCCATTTAAAGTATAATGTTGGGATGTGGGCTTATCATGTATGGTCTTTACACACTGAGGTATATTCCTTCTACAACCAGTTTGTTGAAAGATTTATCAATAAATGGATGTTTGAAGTGAAGTGAAGTCACTCAGTCATGTCCTACTCTTTGCGACCCTGTGGACTGTAGCCTACCAGGCTCCTCTGTCCATGGAATTTTCTAAGCAAGTGTACTGGAGCGGGTTGCCATTTCCTTCTCCAGGGGATCTTCCCTACCCAGGGATCAAACCCAGGTGTCCCGCCTTGTAAGCAGACACTTTACCATCTGAGCTACTAGGCCTTTACTGAATGGATGTTTAATTTTGTCAAATGCTTTTTCCACATCTATTGAGATGATCAAATGAGTTTAACATTCATTTTGTTAATGTGCTGTATCACACTGATTGATTTGCCTTATATCCCTGCAATAAATCACATTTGATCATAGTATGCAGTCCCTTTAATGCATTACTGAATTTGGTTTACTGATATTTTGGTGAGGATTTTCATCTATGTTCACGAGGATTATGAGGCTGTAAATTTCTTTTCTTGTAGTGTCCTCGTCTGGTTTGGATATTAGCATAATGATGGCTTCATAGAGCAAGTTTAGAAGTGTTCCCCCCTCTTCTAATTTTTGCAAGGCTGTGCAGGATTGGTATTAATTCTTCTTTAAATATTTGGTGGAATTCACCGGTGAAGTCATCCAGCCCTGGACTTTCTATGTTGAGGTTTGTGATTACTGACTCAACCTCTGTAGTCGGTTCAGATTTTCTTTCTCTTCATGGTTCAGTCTTTAAAGCTTGCACTTTTCAGGAATTTATCCATTTCTTTTAGGCTGTCCAATCTGTTGACATCTATTTGCCTATAGTAGTCTCAATGATCCTTTGTATGTATCAGTTGTAACGTCTTCTCTTTCATTTCTAGTTTTGGTTTTGAGTCCTCTCTCTTTCTTTTTTCTTGGTAAATCAAGCTTTAAAATGTATCTGTTTTGTTTACTCTTTCAAAA
This sequence comes from Redunca redunca, assembly GCA_006410935.1. Taxonomy (NCBI): domain Eukaryota; kingdom Metazoa; phylum Chordata; class Mammalia; order Artiodactyla; family Bovidae; genus Redunca; species Redunca redunca. The sequence continues at coordinate 490,842 of SJYQ01002953.1, forward strand.
TAGCAGGTATGAGTTTCACTGGTCTTTTTAAATTGTCTTTTTTAGTCTCTATGTCTTTTATTTCTACTCTGATCTTTGAGATTCCTTTCCTTTTACTAAGTTGCCGCACAGGAAAAGCAAAACAAAATCGTCAACAAAATAAAAAGTCAGCTCATGGAACATGAGAAAAAATCTGCAAATCACACTGCAAATAAAAGCTTAGTAGCCAAAACAGGTAAAGAACTCCCGTAACTCTTTATTTAACCAAAAAGAACAATTTGATTGAAAATGGGAATAGGAATCACATAGACATTTTTCCAGAGAAGATATACAAGTGGTTAATGGGCACATGAAAAGGTGCTCAACATCACTGATTATCAGGAAAATTTAAATGAAAACCACACCGAGACATCATTTCACACCATTCAGATTAGCCACCATCAAAGGGACAAGAAATAACAAGTACTGGCAAAGATGTTGGGGGAAGGGAAGCTGGCACAGCCACTGGGAAATCAGAATGGAAATTCCTGAAAAGAATTAAAGCTAGGGCTACCCTAGGATCCATGAAAGACACTTGGAAGAAAAGTTATGACCAACCTAGATAGTATATTCAAGAGCAGAGACATTACTTTGCCAACAAAGGTCCTTCTAGTCAAGGCTATGGTTTTTCCTGTGGTCATGTATGGATGTGAGAGTTGGACTGTGAAGAAGGCTGAGCACTGAAGAATTGATGCTTTTGAACTGTGGTGTTGGAGAAGACTCTTGAGAGTCCCTTGGACTGCAAGGAGATCCAACCAGTCCATTCTGAAGGAGATGAGCCCTGGGATTTCTTCAGAAGGAATGATGGTAAAGCTGAAACTCCAGTACTTTGGCCACCTCATGTGAAGAGTTGACTCATTGGAAAAGACTCTGATGCTGGGAGGGATTGGGGGCAGGAGGAGGAGGGGATGACAGAGGATGAGATGGCTGGATGGCATCACTGACTCGATGGACGTGAGTCTGAGTGAACTCCGGGAGTTGGTGATGGACAGGGAGGCCTGGCGTGCTGCAATTCATGGGGTCGCAAAGAGTTGGACATGACTGAGCGACTGAACTGAACTGAACCCTACAATCCAGCAATTTCACTTCTGGGTGTTTATTCCAAGGATATTAAAACAGGATATCCAAAACGTATTTGTATTGTCATGTTCCTTATAGTCTTATTCACAATTATTCACAATATTCTTAATATCACAAGATATGGAACAACCTAAATGTCCATTTATGAATGAAAAGAAGATGTGGCACTTACATACACAGAAATATTATTCAACCATGAAAATGAAGGAAATCCTACCATCTGAGACACAGTGATGGCCTTTGAGGGCATTATGCTAAGTGAGATGAACCAGACAAAGGGAAATACTGCGTGAAATCACTTATATGTGGGATCAATCGATCAATACAAAGCTGAACCCATAGAAACAGTAGAAAAGTGGCTGCCAGGGGCTGCAAGATAGGAAAATAGGGAGACGTTGGTAAAAGAGTGCAAGACTCCAACTATAAAATGAGAAAGGCCAGAGGACCTAATATAAAAGATGGCGACTATAGCTGATCACACTGTATTGCATAACTGAAAACTGTGAGGAGAGTAAATTTAATTGATTTCACAAAAGTTAAATAAATATGATAAATATGTAAGGAGATGGATGTGTTCATTAATGATATGGAGAGACTCCTTTCACAATCTATACATATGTCAAATCACCATGTGTTCACTTTAAATATGTTGATTATACCTTAATGTAACTAAAGTAATAAATAAATGGTCAGATGACTTATACTATAGAACCTAACTCAGATATATCTCACTTTGAATGTAAACAATAGTAAGTAAAAATAATAAATTTTAATGGGACTAACAAACAGAATGTCTGCCTAACAAAGAGATTCTTCACTGACAAAAAAAAAAAATTAATTTTTAAAATCAGTTTCCTCTGGCACACTTGAAATGTGACTTTATTTTCCAATTTTCCTAACTTTATTTTCCTATTTTCAAGAAAACTTTAGGTACACATAACTTTTATAATCTGAGAAAAATAATCAGCAAATTTATTAGGAACATTTCTAGTATAAAACAATGTGCAAAGAATGGAATGTCCATTTTTTCCTATCCGAGTATCCTCCCCACCATGTCTAGCTAGTATTTTTGCACAAGAAATTAGCTGGCTGCCTTGGGGATAGCTAGGAAGCCTCACAGCTGCTTGAAATCGAGAGGGTTCAGCCCCCCTCCCCCCACCACTAGAGGAAACCTGGGTTTGTACCTGTTTCACTTAGTAATGGGAAACAGAAAAAATTTTTTTCACTTGAATGCCTAGAGTCAAGTATTCTGAAGCATATTTTACTTTCCCAGAGACACTTGCTTGGCACAGCACCGCTCCCCAGACCTGCAGGGCACACACATGCTCAGGGCTGCCAGCTGCAACTCTGCTGTCGCTTCCAGCTCACCATCACCTGTATTTCCATTTATCTATTTGCCTGTTCAAAGTCCCAGATTTTAATCTGCTTCCAGATTGTTCTGAACTGATAGCTTGATTAAAGCAAAACAGGGAATTCTGAAATAATCCATCCTCTCTAGCCAGGTGGTTCAGAGAGACAGACTTGGTCCGTGGAAGATTGTTGTATCTATTCAATAAATGCTCCCCCAGGTGTCCCCAGAGCCCCTGTGTCACTCCTTTCCCTTCTTGGGAGGGACCAGAGAGAAAGGCATCCTACAGGAGCTAGAGGTTTGCACATCCATCTGCCATGGGGTGCAGAGCACCTCCTCTCAGGGACACTGGGGATGGACACACGAACCTTTAGGTCCTAACTCATCTCCACCCACTATGCATACAGATCAGACCTGGAATAGCTCTGTGTGTTCCAGTCTTTCCCAGAGTCTGGTCTCTGGACCACCAGTTTCAGAATTATAGGGCCTTTTCTTAAAGGAAGGTTTCAGACCTCATCGCAAGAATTGTTAGAGGGTGGAGGACTGGGACTTAGGTTTTCAGCAGCTCCCCAAGGGCTTAGGGGCTTACCAGGTGGTACTAGTGGCAAAGAACTCGCCAGCCAATGCAGGAGATGTAATGGACAAGAGTTCAGTCCCTGGATAGGGAAGAGCCCCTGGAGGAGGGCATGGCAACTCACTCCAGTATTCTTGCCTGGAGAATCCCATGGACAGAGGAGCCTGGTAGGCTACAGTTCAGCGGGCTGCACGGAGTTGGACATGACTGAAGTGACTTAGCATCACACACTCAAGGGCTCGGAAGGCAAAGATCCACTCTGAAAACCCAGCTTTATTTTCCCTTCTTTCTAATCAGCTCGTCTCCTCTTCCCTTCTGCGGCTGCCAAGCCCAGATTGAAAGAAAAAGAAAACAGATCGGGAGAGCTATCTCCAGCCTCAGCTGGATTGCATCTCAGTGTGAAGCAAAATCTGGAGAGCTGGTCTCGGCCAGCCTCCCAGGCCCTGCAAAGAGCAGCTTGAGAAGTGCAGAGCTTGCAAGAGGCTACACGGTTCAGAGATGCTGCTTTGACAAGCCCAGATCTCAAATCCGGGACTCCACTTTCTCCTTCTTGCCATCTTCTCAGCTTCTCACAGCTTCCACTCTCCTCTTCCTAAGGGTCTTCAGAACATCGCCCTTAGGTCCTACCACTATCCTATTCAACCTCAATACTTCCAAAGAGAAGTCGTTACCTTTCTTCCTTGTCTAATTCCCTTTCCAACATCTCTAATTCTGTCTGGGATACCAGTGTTTTTGCAGGCAACCAGGCACAAAACCAAGTGAAGCAAAAATATTGGGAAATACCAACCAAAATTGTTAAATAGGGATGATAAATATATTTAAGGAGTTGAGAAGACACTACCAATATGAAGCAAAACATGAAATCATAAAAAATAAAGAAGCAAAAATACTACACAGCATGACTGTATGAGGTTTCTTGTTGGATGAAAATCCATCAGTGTAATATATCACGTTCATGAATGTGAATCTGCCATTTCTCTTAAGTGAAAAACAACCAAATACTGGAAGTGTTATATGGTTTAACTTTAGTTTATTTTGATAATCAGAAAAAAATACATCTTGGTTTTTTTTAATGAAAATATTCACGCAAAAACCTGCACACAGATATTTAAAGAAGACTTGTTCATAACTTTCAAAATTTGGAAGCAATCAAGATTTCATTCAGTAGGTGGATGGATAAACAAACAGTAGTCCACACAGACAATGGAATATTATTCAGCACTAAAAAATGAATGAGCTATCAAGCCATGAACAATATAGAGGAAAGCTAAATGTGAAAAGGTGCCATGTATGATTCAAAGCACATGAGATCCCAGAAAAGTAAAGATAGTACGGGCTCCCAGGTGGCCCAGTGGGAAAGAATCCCACCAGCCAGTGCAGGAGACTCAAAAGGCATGGGCTCGCTCCCTGGGTTGGGAAGATCCCCGCCTGGAGTAGGAGTGGCAACCTACTCCACTATTCTTGCCTGGAAAATTCCATGGAAAGATGACCTTGGCAGGATATAGTCCATGGGGTCTCAAAGTGTCAGACATGACTGAGCAACTGGGCACGCACACACTCTCTCTCTCTCTCTCTCACACACACACACACGGAGGCAGAATAAAGATCAGCGGTTGCCAGGGGTTACAGAGGGGAAAGGAGAAACAGGCAGAGTACATAGGATTTTTAGGACAGTGAAACTACTCAATATGGTATTATTATGATGGATGGATGGATGGATGCCACTATGCATTTGTCCACATTGAATGCACAATGCCAAGAGTGAGTGACCCTAAGGTAACCTATGGGCTTTGAGTGATGACACTGTGTCCTTCATTAGTCCATCAACTGTAACAAAAGTACCATCTGGTGAGAGGTGTTAAAATGAGGGAAGCTGTGCGTGGGGTGGGGGCAGAGCGTATCTATGAAATCTCTGAACCTCCTTCTCAATTTTGTTATGAACCTGAAAACTACTTTAAAAATCACCTATGAAATTAAAAAATTAACATAGATTCCAAAACTCTTAAGTAAAATTGACAAACTTAGTACAACACTGTTTTTTTTCCCAAAGCACTTCCTTTATCTTTCAGAAACTGAATATACAAAGTAAGTTTTTTCCAAAATATTTTCATAGGCAAAGGATTAAAAATGATTTTAATTATACACATATGGTCATGATTTTGCCTTAACAACATTGCTTTCTAAAGCAATGTGTCATGATCAATAGGCATCAGAAGGATCAATGTTATTTACTACATTAATAGACTAAAAGAAGAGAAAATCATTATCTCAACCAATACCAAAAAAGTCAGATGATAAAATCCAGCACCCATTTATACGTTTTTAAAGCTTTTCGTAAAGTAGGGAATGACAAGAATATTCTTATTTCCACGGAGGTTGTATGAAGAATCTGCAGCAACCATTACACTTAATGGAGAAATTTTGATTTGTATTTCTTTAAAGACAGATACCAAGAAAAATTTGACCATTGTCACTCTTACTGTTGAACACTGCCCTGGAATTCCTCATCGGCTCTATAAAGACAGAAAAAGAGATCTGTGCAAATGAAGGGAAGAACTAAAACTCACTGTTTTCAAAAATAAAAAACATACCTGGAAAAAAATTGGCAGAGTCTGTGACATATTGTAAGAACTCCTAAGAAAGAGTCGTCAGCGTGATGGACATGGAGATACACTGCCCAGATCCCCTTCCATGGAGAACGTGTGGCCTCTGCTTCTGGGGGTACTCTCAGCAACCAGCCTTCAGCTATTGACTCTTTTAGGGGTCCCCAAGGCCTTTCAAGGATCCCCCAAGATTTCAAGTCGTCCCCAGAGTATCAGGAGAAAATAACATAAATAACTACCAGGAGAGGGACCTTGCATAGCCCAATATTGAGAAGACTTTATGAACTTGGAACCTGCTTAACTTATCCAGGTTACACATTTAGTAGGTTGGGTAGAAGGTTAGACAACAGTAGGTTATATCAGCCAGTATTTGAACTCTGGTTTTCTCATTCCAGGGGCTGAAGTCTTAATTACAAGGTCGTGCCACAGGGTAATTTCCTCTTACCCTCCTATGATCACAAAATGCATATCCTTGCTTCTATATATTTGCTGATTGTCTTCCCAATTCCTGGGATACACAGATGCCTCCCATCATAGACTCGAATATATTAACAATAACTGTTCTATGTCTATCTCAAGACTGACACTTCTATGGACTCTTCTCCAGCTGCTCCATATATTTTGGCCTCTTTATTATTTTCATTTAAGCATTTCACAAAATACTCCCCAGGATATCAAACACATATCTAGTACCCTCCCCAGCAAGACTCGTGTAGCCCAAAACCACAACCATTATGCAAAGGCAATGTTGGAGCTCTAATCCTCTGTCCAACTGATGCAAGGAGCTAACTCATTGGAAAAGATCCTGATGCTGGGAAAGACTGAGGGCAGGAGAAGGGGGTAACAGAGGATGAGATGGTTGGATGGCATCACCAACTCAATGGATATGAGTTTGAACAAACTCCAGGAGAGAGTGAAGGGCAGGGAAGCCTGGCATGCTGCAGTCCACGGGGTCACAACGAGTCGGACACGACTTAGCAGCTGAACAACAATGTATGAATCTCTTATATTTTTACCAGGCAGGGTGTACAGTACGTGTCCAAAAAACACCTCTTGACTTGAATCGATTACAGGAATTTATTATCAATTAGTCTCGCTGTCTCAAGACTGAAGTTAAAGCAAACAGAACTGACTGTCACATTCAGTTCTGCTTGTCTTTCTCAAACACATGGTCAGTATTCTATAATTTCTTCCTCACCCTCATCATTCTTGACAATCTAATTTTGATTCAAAATCTCTTCCTGAAAGTCAGCCCACAGATAAATAGGCACATATAAAGTTAGTCCAAGACTAGCGAGGGGTGTTTAACCGGTGTAATCATGCATTCAGGCTAAACACTTTCTCATCCAAGGAAAAGAATGACATCTTCATCCTAACACCATCAGGCACCCACAGTTATGCAGTGCCGCACACAGCCCCTGCCCTCTACCACCTGCTTTTAACTAAATTTCCAGGAAGCCTACCCCACTTCTTTTCACCTGCTGAGTGATTGGCTATTTCATATAAATGGACTGAAATTTTTGAAAACTGATGAATAAGGGTGGGAAAATTATGACTATTATTTTTCAAAAGGAGAGAGAGGGTTTGGCTTGTCTTCAGCTCCCCGACACCCACTGCAGCAGTTTCTGGCTCACATGACAAAACACGGCAGCCAACGGGGTGGGGGGCTGCGGCTGCCCGTTCTTTCCTTCTCTGCTGAATTAGGAATCCAGCAGAAATTAGTGCCTTCAACACAACCATCTGTTCTCTACACGCATTTCTTTCTTCTGGACTTCAACAGGGGGTGATATGTTGATGCTAAGACGCATTTAAATCCAATTCCTGGTGTTTCAGATCTCATTCATCTCAGCTGAGAGTGAAGTTATGAAAATGGGCCAAGACGAGGGAGGAAATTAACTGACATTTGTGCCCCCCTAATTTTCTAGCTTTCTTTTACTAGACTAAACCAACTGTACAAAAAAAATTCCCGTGATATGTCAGCTACGAGAAGAGTTATAAGGACTGTGGCAGCTAAACAGGGTGGACAATTACATAACATTCGTCCATTCACTCATTTATCGCCCAAACCCGGGATGTGTAATATGTACACACGGGGGTCAGAAATTAACCTTCGCAAGTCATGTGGGTTATTTTGGTTGAGTTATTGCTGCAAAAAGAGACGCTACCAAAAGAAAGATGATCTAACACACACACTTTCTAGTTATTCTCTTGTGAAGTCTCAACATCACCTTCCACGAACGTCTGTTGAGTCACTGTGCTTCCCAGTTTACTGGCCAGAATTCACTCAGCTACCCTCCTTCAGCCTGACACGTCTTGATCTTCTTTTGACTCGATGTGTCTAATAGCACTCCCCTTCCTCAAGAGTCTGGGCCCTAGAATAAACGTACACAAACACGGGTTGTGCTAACAGAAGAAAACTGGAGTTGCATTTCACCAAAGCCTATTCTGGGTCCAAAAAGGATGAGTAGGTAGAATGTAATTTTGAAATCTGTTACAAAGATTAAAACAGAACAGAAAGCTAGCTTCTGAGTATAAAGATGGATTAACTTTCCAAAATTGGGTTCACGAGAGATGTTTTTTAAAGGCCAGTGAAGGAAAATACATTAACTTTGAGATGCAGGCTAATGTATAATCCCTTAACAATAAAATGTGAGGGTAGAACATGATCATTTTTAATGTCCCAATCAATGGTAACATCGTGATTCATGATGTACACATGTTGAAAATGCCATGGCAAATTTAGAACGCTAAATGCTTATGTAAGTAGAGAAGGAAGGTCTCAAAACAATGACTTCAGCTTCTACCTTAAAAGAAAAAAACTGTAAAAAAAAAAAAAAAAGAGTAAATTAATCCTAATGAAAGCAAAAACAGGAAAAAATAAGTATTAAAGTGAAAATCAAGGAAAGAAACAGAAAAAAAAAATAGAGAAAAACCAGTGAAATCAGAAGTTGGTTCTATAAAATCAGTAGCTGGTTCTATGAAATCAGTAAATTGATAAGCCTCTAATCAGACTGATAAGGAAAAGGAAAAGAAACCATAAAGGACACAAATCACCAATGAGATGAGAGCACTAACATTAGTACAGATAGCACAGACATTAAAGCATTAATGAGAATGTTATGAACAACTTTCAGTTCAGTTCAGTCACTCTGTCACGTCCGACTCTTTGCAACCTCATGAACCGCAGCACGCCAGGCCTCCCTCCCTGTCCATCACCAAGTCCCAGCGGTTACTCAAACTCATGTCCATTGAGTTGGTGATAACATTCAACCATCTCATCCTCTGCCATCCCCTTCTTCTCCCGCCTTCAATCTTTTCCAGCATCAGGGTCTTTTCCAATGAATCAGTTCTTTGCATCAGGTGGCCAAACTATTGGAGTTTCAGCTTCAGCACAGTCCTTCCAATGAATATTCAGGACTGATTTCCTTTAGACCAATGAACAACTTTAGACCAATTAATTCTTCAACTTAAATGAAAGGGGAAAAAAAGTCCTTGAAAAATATAAGTCACTGAAGCTCATTCAAGGTAACTCAAATAGCCTATCTATGAAAGAAACTAGATCTATAGTTTATTAATAAAACCTTCCACAAAGGAAACAATACACTCAAATGATTTCACTGGGAAGTCCTACCAAACATTTAAGGAGGAAATAAAACCAGCTGTACACAAAAACTTCCAGAAATGGAAGAGGAAGGAATGTTTCCCAACTCATTCTATGAGACCAGCATTATTCTGACACCAAAAACAAGGAAAGAAAACTACAGATGAGTATTTCTCATGAACATAGATGTAAGAATCCTAACAAATTTTCAGCAAGTGAAATCCAATAACGTACAAAAAAGAGAATGCCTCATGATCAAGTGGGATTTACCCTAGTAATGTAAGGTAGGTTTAATATTTGAATATCAGTCAGTCAATAGAATTCACTATACCTGCCACCAAAAAGTAATAAATAGGAGACAGGAAAAAAAAGAAAACTCGTGTGAACATCACAATAGATGAAAAAAACACATTTGAGAAAATCCAACATCAATTCCTGATAAAAACTGAAAGCACACTAGGAATAGAAGGAAGCTTCCCCAAGTTGATCAAATATATCTACAAAAAACCTAAAGCTACCATGATACTGAATAGCAAAAGCATTATTGCTTTTCCCAAGATGAATTAGGCAATGATGTCCAATCTCAATGCTTCTATACAATATTGTACTAGAGATTTCTAGCCAATACAATATAGCATGAAAAAGAAAATATTTCCAAATGATACAGTGAAAGACTAAATATACCAAAGAGCAAAAGTCTAACCACATAAACGTAGAACTCTGACCCGTAGCTGTAGCAAAAAGCCCTGGAAGTCAACCTACTATCTGCAGATACTAAGGGGTACTATCTGGACTACTCAGTCCAGAAAATCAAAGTACTATTTGTAGCAACCAGTCCAAGGAGCCAAGTAGTAATACCTGTAGAAATAGCACTCAACTGTCAGAATATAATTACTAACCGAAGCTTCATAATTTTTCCCTTATTTCCAACTTGAGATCAACTGGAGAAAGTCAAATATACATCCCAAACCAATCACATAGTTAACCCATCTATAGATCCCCCACTGCTAAAAGCTTCCAGTAAGGACATGTCTGAATCCTTTTTTTCAACTTTAAAGTTTTCCCACTCCTCTACCTGTCTTTGAGTTTCTGCCAAACACAAGTGATGGTGACTGACTCCCTTACTATAGCAATTTCTGAATAAATAGCCTTTGCTTGTTCTCATTTGAGTAGTCTTCACTTGTATCTACAAAACAAAGAAATAAATTTGATTTTATTCACAAAAAATAAGATTTATGTGTCAAAAAGATTATAAAATCCTTCTTAAAAGCTCTTAAAACTAAGCACCAAGTTAGTAATGTTTCAGGATACAAGATTGATATTCAAAAATCAGTGATATGTATAATAGCACTACAAAACATCAGAAATTGATGTTTTAACTCACTAGTTACAAAAAATAAAAATGGAAATGGTGGTGGTGGTGGTGATTTAGTCAATAAGTCATGTCTGACTCTTGTGACCCTATGGACTGTAGCCTGCCAGACTCCTCTGTCCATGGAATTTTCCAGGCATGGATAGTAGAGGGGGTTGCCATTTTCTTCTTCAGGGGATCTTCCCAACACAGGCATCAAACCCTCTTCTCTTGCACTGCAAAATGATTCTTTACCAACTCAGACACAGGGAAGCCCAAAATGGAAATACTTAAAGATAAATATGACAAATTATGTGCAAGACCTATACACTAAAACCTATTAATACATTGTTGAGAGAAATTAAAGAAAAATAAAGTACGTGAAAAGCTGTACTGCATTCATGGAGGATAAGACTCGACACCGTGAAGGTGTCTACTCCTCTTACAGCTTATTTATAGATCCAAAGCAATTCCAGGATACAAAAAAAAAAAAAAAGATATGAACAGACATTTCTCCCAGTGTCAAATAAGCATATGAAAAGATGCCTCGACATGATCTGCCATTAGGAAAATTCCAGTGAAAACCACCATGAGATGCCACTGCATACCTATTGTAATGCTAAAACAACGGCTGAGCATTCTAAGTGTCGACAGGGTTTTGGAACAACTAGAGCTTCTATACACTGCTGGAGGGAATGCCAGGTGGTACAATGACTTTGGAACATGGTTTGGGAGTCTCTTGAAAAGTCGAATATGCACTTACTGGATCGGCTTGATAGGGATGCCATAATCAGTGTCACAGACAGGGAGGCTTACACAATATCGATGCACTGTCACACAATTTTGGAGACTGTAGTCTGTGAGCATTGTTGCCCTGGCTAAGAGGGTCACTGCAAGGCTGGGTAACAGTGTCTCCGTGGCTAGGAGCATTGCTTTGCTGTTTAGCCAAGAAAAGCAGTGAGTTCACGTCCTCTGAAATTGTGGAGAAGGTTCCAGCTATGACTAGGTTCAGGGGCAGAACAAGTTTAGATGGACCATGAGGCATAACGTGAACAACGGACTGGTTCCAAATTGGGAAAGGAGAATGTCAAGGCTGTATATTGTCACCCTGCTTATTAACTTCTATGCAGAGTGCGTCATGCAAAGTGCTGGGCTGGATGAAGCACAAGCTGGAACCAAGATTGCCGAGAGAAATATCAAATAACTCAGATATGCAGATGACACCACCCTTAGGGCAGAAAGCCAAGAGGAACTAAAAGCCTCTTGATGAAAGTGAGATAAGAGTGAAAAAGCTGGCTTAAAACTCAACATTCAAAGCATGAAGATCATGGCATCCAGTCCCATCACTTCATGGGAAATAGATGGGGAAACAATGGAAACACTGACAGACTTTATTTTCTCAGGCTCCAAAATCACTGCAGATGGTGGCTGTACCCACGAAGTTAAAAGACACTTATTCCTTGGAAGAAAAGCCATGACCACCCTAGATAGCATATTAAAAAGCAGAGACATTACTTTGCTCCATTTAGTCCATTTAGTCAAAGGTCCATTTAGTCAAAGCTATAGTTTTTCCAGTGGTCATCTATGGATGTGAGAGCTGGACCATAAAGAAAGCTGAGCACCAAAGAACTGATGCTTTTGAACTGTGGTGTTGGAGAAGACTCTTGAGAGTCCCTTGGACTGCAAGGAGATCCAACCAGTCCATCCTAAAGGAAATCAGTCCTGAGTGTTCATTGGAAGAACTAATGCTGAAGCTGAAGCTCCAATACCTTGGCCACTTGATGTGAAGAACTGACTCACTGGAAAAGACCCTGATGCTCGGAAAGATTGAAAGCAGGAGGAGAAGGGGACAACAGAGGATGAGATGGTTGGATGGCATCACAGACTCAATGGACATGAGTTTGAGCAAGCTCCACGAGTTGGTGATGGACAGGGAGGCCAGGTGTGCTGCAGTCCATGGGGTCACCAAGAGTTGTACACGAATGAGTGACTGAACTGAACTGATAGGTTCATGGTTCATAACAAATGCACCATACCAGTGCAGGATGTGAGGAGCACGAGAAATAGAGGTGAATATACAGCAACTCTGTACTTTCTGCTCAGGTTTTTTTTTTTTTGTAACCTAAAACTTCTCTAAAAAATGAGTCAATTAATTTTAAAAGAAAAAAAAGTGCACCTTGACTTTCATGGTCAAATACACAGACTTAAAGGACAGGTGAGCTCAAGGAGAAAAAGCCCGCACAGGCTGTGTGCACCTGGGGTGAAAGGCAGGCTTAATGTCTGCAGAAGGGGCCCTGAAGGAGCTCAGACTAGTCCCAGAGACACGCTCCACCGACTTTCCAATCTGCCTAAGGCTGACCTTCCTTTCCTAATAGCATGACTTCACAGCAGCCTGGAAATCCTTTTGCGAAATTTGCTGCTTCCTTTCAAGCATCACAAATTTTCCATTTGGGGGTGTTTCTGAAGCTCTAGTGACGTTTAATCTCATCTCCAAGTCATGCCAAGAAGTCCAACACTTGCAAACATTTCCAAGTAAAATGAATAGCTGGTGACAAGCAGTGTCCCCAGTGTTTTCAAACCACCAGGTCCATGAGGACAGGGACCACTCTATTTTTATCTGGGTCATTTTTGTTCACCCTGAGACTTCTCAAGATTGAAGGGTCCCCTGAGATGTGACCCCTGTCATTACGATCCCTCTGGATGCCTCTTGTCACCTCCTTTATGGAAAATGTGAAAGACTGGTCCCTCCTTTTGTAATCTTGATAGAAGCATGCACTTGTGTATTTTCTGCCCAGATCTGTACATTCCTGAAGGCCTTCCATCCATGGAAAACAAAGCATGTTTATTTCTCCCCATTCTCCTGTATTCTCATTCGGTTGAACTGAATGGCCCATTTCACCAAAAAGAAATCCCTTGGAATTAGTTATCTGTGGGCTGATCCAGGAGAGGTCAAAGGGCTATTTTTATTTTACCTTTAACAGTGTTTTTTGAACTGAAACATAAATATCATTAAATAAAACCCAGTGATCCCTTCCTGGAAGTCCCTAACATGACACAGTACTCAGCTAATGAAACTCGGCAGCTTGATCGGGAGGTCAGGAAACATTAAGGAAGAAACTGCCCTCAAGAGCCTAGATGGGAAATAGCTTCTCTATACCAGGAGCTGAAGAGAGGCATTGGGATCTGCCTGGACTCAGGATGCAGGAATGTTTTCACTCAACACACTAGGGAAGAGGACCTGTCTGCAGTGTGGATATTTACTCAAACCTGGCGAACCATGAGTGGAAATATACACAGTGTGTGGCATTTCGCCAGCCCATGCACAACCTGCTAGGGCTCATCAGTCTGGCTTCTACATCAGGCTTCTTCTTAAGGGCTTTCACTGCCTCATTATTGAGTGTGTAGGCTTCCCGGGTGGCTCAGTGGTGAAGAATTCACCTGCCAATGCAGGAGATGTGGATTCGCTCCCTGGGTTGGGAAGATCCCCCGGAGGAGGAAATGGCAACCTGTCTGGAAAATTCCATGGACAGAGGAGCCGGGCAGGCTATAGTCTACGGGGTCGAAAAGAGTCTGACTCAGCTGAGGGCCTGAGCACGCACACGTTGACTGCGTGCTGTTGGCATCAGGATGACAAACGGTGGCTCAAAACAGAAACGTCGTGTCCCCAGGTCCTTCTGACCCTCCCTTTCCTAAGGACACAGGTGTCCTCATCCCCGTACTGTGCTCAACCCCTTTTCTCTCTCCTCTTGGGGGTCTGTCTCAGCCAAGTTCCCAGATGGACAGGTGTCATCACAGACCTGTTGGGCGATAGCCTGACAATGGTTATGTTAAAGGGAAAACAAGAACTTGTCGGTGGGACAGGAGGGAGGTTGAGGGATAGCAGCTAATGGACCCTCATCAGCCTGACAGCAGAGGAGGAGCCGGGGTGCTGGAAGATCCGAAAAGGGAAAGTGACTGACGCAGAAGCACTTGGTGTTGGCTTAGAAACCCAGACAAAGCCACCAGGAGTCCTCCGAGCTTCTTTTTCTGCATCCGCTCATTAAGGACTCCTAAGCAATTGTAGCTCACGGTCCTGCCATAGCGGTCACCCTCAGCCCGCCGCCCCCCACTCCGCCCCAGCAGTCGTATATCTACTCTGGACCCAGCCTTTTCGCCTTGCAAGTCCCAACCTGGGCCATGTTTACGGAGGTGTTCCCATCACAGCACCTGACCCAGGGACAGACCTCTTGGGCAGCAACTACCAATGGTGTGACTGTCCCTGCACTGCCCTCGTGCGAAGAGGCACTTCTGCACAAGAATCCTAAAAACACAAACAGAGAGCCCACTGCGTCAACCCATCAGGCCTTTGAAAGGTGCAAGGTCCCCTTCTGACACACCACTATCAGCAGACTGCCAAACTGCTCTTTAGTGTAATTTCTCACCAACTTAGCTAACTTTAGAATTAACAATTACAGAGACGCAACGCAGAGCTCGGCTTTCCCTAAGCTGAGGGCAGAATTTAGGGTCACACCTGCTTCCTCCCTAGGGGGAGGCTCCCTTTCTACTTTCACTGGCTGTGCTGATACATCGATTGGGAAGCTATCCCATCAACTGGGAAAATCTTCAGTGCAGAGCAGTATTGATTTAAAGGGCTGAGGCTCTTGGGCTCTGGATACAAACTTTCTCCCGATTTATTGGATACAATCCATTGCATTAATGTTGCATATAAGAATTGCCCCATACTTCATAACGAACATTCTCTGTTCTGCACATCACAAACTGATGGCGTTCCTGAGCACCCAGAGTGATGCTTTGTATGCCAAACCACCATCACTAGTATCTTAGAGTTGATGCAAGATGCTGCTTACACAGGCTCTCATCTGTCCCTATTACAAAATAGACTTGAGAAGCAAAAGAAGTACTTAAAAATGTGGCTATGACTTTTGAGTTTTCTACATTTCCTTTAAAATATATATATATATGTGTGTATATATATGTATATATATCCATTATTTATTTGGCTGCCCCAGGTCTTAGCTGTGGCATGTGGGACCTGATTCCTTGACCGGGGGTTGAATCTGGGCCCCCTTCCTTGGGAGCACGGAGTCCTACTCACTGGACCAACAGGAAAGTCCCACACGTTCCTTTCACTTTGAGTCTCAAATAGCAACTCCATGTGAGGCAATGGAGAGGTTTATGCTGCAATCTTTCTCCCCAGAACAACCTCACTCCCGGCTGGCAGAGATGGGTGAGTCTATAAAGAAGGGTACGTGACCTGCCTCAAAAGGAAGGTCGAGGCAGCCTGAGCGCACCTCCCGTGGAGCGTGCACCTGCCGACGCTCTGAAACACACGGAGGGAGAGGAGACATCAGCACCGGTCTGTTTTGCCCAAACATTCTGGCAGCCTCCACCCTCCCCTACCCTTTCCCTTTAGGGGCGTGGTCCCTACATGATTTACTCAGATCACTGCTGAAATGAGAAGGAGAACATTAATATTCCATCTCAGGATGCATCTTTGTGTGCCATTTAGCTCAGGCGAAGGTAAAGAGCAAGTGCTTAAATCAGCAATTCACAGAGCAATTCACAACGCTGTTTGCTCACCACCACCCTGGAATTTCACCTGGCGCTTTGTAACTGTCTTGGTGGTATTTAGAAAAAGAAAAAAGAAGACAAAGAAAACTTTGAAAACTGCAGACCTATACTTCTGCCTCCACAGCACTAATGAGAATGGTGTCTCCTTTCCTGCCCCACACAGCTGCTGCCCAGATGGGAGGTGAAGGTGCCTGGATTTGGACACCTGAAGCATTATTGCCTTTTGCTTCTTCCTTGAATCCAGTCTGGGTGTCTGTCAGAAAGCTAACCTTAGATATGCAGATGACACCACCCTAATGGCAGAAAGTGAAGAGGAACTAAAGAGCCTCTTGATGAAGGTGAAAGAGGAGAGTGAAAAAGCTGGCTTACAGCTCAACATTCAGAAAACGAGGATCACGGCATCTGGTCCCATCACTTCATGGGAAATAGATGGGGAAACAGTGGAAACAGTGACAGACATTATTTTCTTGGGCTCCAAAATCACTGAGGACAGGGACTGCAGCCAAGAAATTCAAAGACACTTGCTCCTTTAAAGAAGAGCTATGACCAACCTAGACAGCATATTAAAAAGCTGAGACATCACTTTGCCGACCAAGTTCTGTATAGTCAAACCTATGGTTTTCCAGTAGTCATGTATGGATGTGAGAGTTGGACCATAAAGAAAGCTGAGCGCTGAAGAACTGATGCTTTTGAACTGTGGTGTTGGAGAAGGCTCTTGAGAGTCCCTTGGACAGCAAGGAGATCCAACAAGTCCATCCTAAAGGAAATTAGTCCTGAATATTCATTGGAAGGACTGATGCTGAAGCTGACGCTCCAATACTTTGGCCACCTGATATGAAGAGCCCACTCATTGGAAAAGACCCTGATGCTGGGAAAGATAGAAGGCAGGAGGAAAAGGGGACAACAGAGGATGAGATGGCTGGATGACACCATTGACTCAATGGACATGAGTTTGAACAAACTAAGGGAGATAGTGAAGGACAGGGAAGCCTGGCTTGCTGCAGCCCATGGGGTCACAGAGTCGGACAAGACTGAGCAACTGAACAGCATAAAGCTGCATGAAGTTCTAGGCCAAAGACACACCCCCTCTGCTTGAAAAACAGACCAACCCCACCCAGGAGACACACCAGCCCCAGGCCTTCCAGCCCCACAGGGTCCCCTCAACTCGGGGGCCAGCCGATCCCCTGATCTCCACTTTGGGGCTCACTGCACGTGCTCTGTGCTCCAGCAAAGCCAGGCTGCACACCTTTCATCTTTATTCCGACTCTGGAGCTTTGTGCCCTCAGCCTGGAGCTGCCTTTTCCCCAAGTCTAACTGCTGAAAACTTCAGAGCCCAGTCACCTCCCCTTGGTGAGTCCCACCCAGTGATCTACCATGCCCTACCCACCTGTCACCCACCACAACACAGCCCAGCCCCTGTCCAGGGGTCAGGGTGGGTCTGACCTAACCCCTGGGGCAATTTGACATTTAGAGCAACCACTCAGGCAGCCACCCCTGGGCTCTAGGAGCCCCAGGCAGTCACGATTCACCCTCTGATCCTGGGCCCCAGGGCTTCCCAGGGGGCATTCAGTTCAGTCAGTTCTATCACTCAGTCGTGTCCGACTCTTTGCAACCCCATGAATTGCAGCACACCAGGCCTCCCTGTCCATCACCAACTCCCAGAGTTCACTCAGACGCATGTCCATGGAGTCAGTGATGCCATCCAGCCATCTCATCCTCTGTCGTCCCCTTCTCCTCCTGCCCCCAATCCCTCCCAACATCAGAGTCTTTTCCAATGAGTCAACTCTTCCCATCAGGTGGCCAAAGTACTGGAGTTTCAGCTTTAGCATCATTCCCTCGAAAGAAATCCCAGGGCTGATCTCCTTCAGAATGGACTGGTTGGATCTCCTTGCAGTCCAAGGGACTCTCAAGGATCTTCTCCAACACCACAGTTCAAACGCATCAATTCTTCGGCACTCAGCTTTCTTCACAGTCCAACTCTTACATCCATACATGACCACTGGAAAAACCATAGCCTTGACTAGATGGACCTTTGTTGGCAAACTAATGTCTCTGCTTTTCAATATGCTATCTAGGTTGATCATAACTTTTCTTCCAAGGAGTAAGCGTCTTTTAATTTCATGGCTGCAGTCACCATCTGCAGTGACTTGGGAGCCCCAAAAAATAAAGTCTGACACTGTTTCCACTGTTTCCCCATCTATTTCCCATGAAGTGATGGGACCAGATGCCATGATCTTTGTTTTCTGAATGTTGAGCTTTAAGCCAACTTTTTCACTCTTCCCTTTCACTTTCATCAAGAAGCTTTTTAGTTCCTCTTCACTTTCTGCCCTAAGGGTGGTGTCATCTGCATATCTGAGGTTATTGATACTTCTCCCAGCAATCTTGGTACCAGCTTGTCCTTCTTCCAGCCAAGCATTTCTCATGATGTACTCTGCATAGAAGTTAAATAAGCAGGGTGACAATATACAGCCTTGACGTACTCCTTTTCCTATTTGGAACCAGTCTGTTGTCCCATGTCCAGTTCTAACTGTTGCTTCCTGACCTGCACATAGGTTTCTCAAGAGGTAGGTTAGGTGGTCTGGTATTTCCATCTCTTTCAGAATTTTCCACAGTTTCTTGTGATCCACACAGTCAAAGGCTTTGGCATAGTCAAGAAAGCAGAAATAGATGTTTTTCTGGAACTCTCTTGCTTTTGTGATGGTCCAGTGGATGTTGGCAATTTGATCTCTGATTCCTCTGCCTTTTCTAAAACCAGCTTGAACATCTGGAAGTTCACGGTTCACGTACTACTGAAGCCTGACTTGTTGAATTTTGAGCATTACTTTACTAGCGTGTGAGATGAGTACAACTGTGCAGTAGTTTGAGCATTCTTTGGCATTGCCTTTCTTTGGGATTGGAATGAAAACTGACCTTTTCCAGTCCTGTGGCCACTGCTGAGTTTTCCAAATTTGCTGGCATATTGAGTGCAGCACTTTCACAGTATCATCTTTCAGGATTTGAAATAGCTCCACTGGAATTCCATCACCTCCACTAGCTTTGTTCGTNAAGTCAAGAAACACCCCGGAGTAACAGGCAAATTTGGCCTTGGAATACAGAATGAAACAGGGCAAAGACTAATAGAGTTTTGCAAAGAAAATGCACTGGTCATAGCAAACACCCTCTTCCAACAACACAAGAGAAGACTCTACACATGGACATCACCAGATGGTCAACACTGCCAAAGATGGAGAAGCTCTATACAGTCAACTAAAACAAGACCAGGAGCTAACTGTGGCTCAGATCATGAACTCCTTATTGCCAAATTCAGACTTAAATTGAAGAAAGTAGGGAAAACCACTAGACCATTCAGGTATGACCTAAATCAAATCCCTAATGATTATACAGTTGAAGTGAGAAATAGATTTAAGGGCCTAGATCTGATAGATAGAGTGCCTGATGAACTATGGACTGAGGTTTGTGACATTGTACAGGAGACAGGGTCAAGATCATCCCCATGGAAAAGAAATGCAAAAAGGCAAAATGGCTGTCTGAGGAGGCCTTATAAATGGCTGTGAAAAGAAGAGAAGCAAAAAGGAAAGATATAATCATCTGAATGCAGAGTTCCAAAGAATAGCAAGAAGAGATAAGAAAGCCTTCCTCAGAGATCAATGCAAAGAAATAGAGGAAAACAACAGAACAGGACATCTGCCTGTAATGCAGAAGATACAGAAGACCTGGGTGCGATCCCTGGGTCAGGAAGATCCCCTGGAGACAGAAATGGCATTTCACCCCAGTATTCTTGCCTGGAAAATTCCAGGATAGAGGAGCCTGGTGGGCTACAGTCCATGGGGTCTCAGAGTTGGACATGACTGAGCACATGCATTCTAGTGCCTGGCACATTTTAAAAGCACAGCACCATGCTTGCTAAATTGAAGAAAACAGCTGAATTCAATGGCATTTTCAGTTGTCCTTTCTCAGAGGAAGGAGGGAGCGTGCTAGGATCAAAGTAGGTGGCATCTGGGGAATTCCCCACATAACAGATTCCGAGTCCTGCACCCGGACAAACTATGCAACTTATTCTAAACAACAGCATCCTCAGAAAGAAGTGAAGTTGCTCAGTCATGTCTGACTCTTTGCGACCCCATGGACTGTAGCCCACCAGGCTCCTCTGTCCGTGGAATTTTCCAGGCAAGAGTACTGGGGTGGGTTGCCATTTCCCTCTCCAGGGTATCTTCCCTGCCCAGGGATCGAACCCGGGTCTCCCACATTGCAGGCAGATGCTTTACCATCTGAGTCACCAGGGAAGCCCAAGGGGACTCTCCTCAGAGGAAAAGGCTAAAATGTGACATCTGCCACTTGAGAGTCCTTCAAGGAACGACACGAGATGACCCATGTGGAGACCGGGGCAGTGCCAGGTCCTAGGTGAATGGAAGCGCTGCCATCAAGAGGAGCTTGGGGAGGGGGGCACGTCAGGTAGGGAGTGGTTGGCCAGCTAACACTTTTCACCTGTAGCATCCTCAGGGTGTGATGGGCATGCGGTGACTCCAGGTCGAAGCCCTCCAAGGGGTGAGCCAGGTGGGAAACTGGTTGGGGAGTGCTGGGGACCGGCAGGTCCCTTGGGTGAGCTCCTAGGGGAGGGTGTCAGGTGCCCCAGGCTTTCTCCCTCCCCCAGGTCTTGACTGTCACCCTCAGCTTCAGAGCAGGCAGACAGGAGGGCTCACCTAGCACCTAGAGAGGGGGCGTCTACAGGAGGTATGACCCTGGATCATCTCCTCACCTCCTCTGAACCTGTGCATGCCTTCAGAAATGAAATTTTTTTAAGTCGCTCTGTCGTGTCTGACTCTTTGCAACGCTGTGGACTGTATTATACAGTCCATGGAATTCTCCAGGCCAGAATACTGGAGTGAGTTGCCTTCCCCTTCTCCAAGGGATCTTCCCAACGCAGAGATCAAACCCAGGTCTCCTGCAATGCAGGCGGATTCTTTACCAGCTGAGCCACCAGGGAAGCCCTTCAGAAAACTTTATATCCAAACATGCACCAGGGCAGCTCCACTCAGAGACCCGATATGCAGCCTCATGTCCCACATGCCTCTCAGGGAGAATTTTCTATTTGGTTCTCCTCCTCCTCCACTGATAACTGTTCACCCAGCCCCACAGTGGGATGTGGTCGTGCCAACCTTCAGGACATGGTGCCAAGGTCCTGGTCGCCAGCTGTTAATGCACGAGAACCCACAGAGGGCAGGGCATCTTATTTCTCAAACCCTGTTGCAAACTATCTGAAAAGAAAGATGCTGCTGAAAAGCAGAACACTTAGAAACCGATCAACGTCGCTACTCCCTGACTGATTCCACCTGGAAGAGCTGCCTTGAGTTTCCATACATGGCACACATTCAGACCATTTTAGAGCCATGAGGTCTCCACCGATGTTCCTCATGGTTCAGATCCCTCCCAACTTCTGTTGGCTCTGACAAGAAAACTTTGTTGACAAAGTAGATAATTCATACTTACTTTCCCAAAGCAGCACTTGGCTGAGATGTATTTCCCCTTCTCTTTACTGCCTTGCCGCTTCTCAACTCTACTTCCTAGGGTTTGATCCTGGGCCAGCCCAGGGTTTTATCAGTGAATAAAACAGCAGCTAAAATTAGGGGCACTTTGGTGCACAGATCACCTCCATCCCCACCTCCTTCTGCACTCCAGATTTCTAAACTCTTTCTGCCATTTCAAGGGATTTTTTTTTTTCAGACCAAATTCTCCTCAGTTGGATCAGTTACCTTTGTTAGCATCTAGTCTAGCTTATCCCTTCCAGTGGTAAAGAATCTACCTGCCAACGCAGGAGACACCTGAGACGTAGGTTCGATCCCTGGGTCGGGAAGATCCCCTGGAGAAGAAAATGACAATCCACTCCAGTATTCTTGCCTGGGAAATCCCATGGACAGAGGAGCCTGGTGGATTGCAGCCCACGGGGTCGAAAAGAGTCGGGCACAACTGAACACACACGCACATCCCGTTCTTTGACTGTTTCTGTTGATTGATAGATAGATAGATAGTAATAGATAGAAAGAAAACAGATCATCAAAAATTCTGTTTTTCTCTCTCATACAACAGAGACAGATATTATATCTCTGATATCTAATGGAAAAAGAGGAACAGAGTCAGACAAGAATGGAAACAAACTGGTTTTTTTTTTTTCTTTGTTCCAAATTCATAGATCTACTCCTTTCACCTTTGGAGCTTTCTCTTGAGATCTCTGAAGGCTCTCTTAAGTGGTTTTCAATTTCGACATATAAAAGAAAGTCAGCTAGTCAAAAACATAAAAGTATAAAAGAAAAATTTTAAAACAGCACCAACCTACTTGGAAAACAGATAAAATCAATGGTTAGATCCATCAGTCTAATGATCATCCAATCATCTAAACCATCAGTTCACCAAATCTGGAGACCACGGACACAAAAGCAATTTAAAAGTATTAAGCCCCCAAAGGAGTAATTGAATTGTGGGCTGTAAGATGCAATGTGTCTCAAATCAAGGTAAAAGAAGAAATTCTCAAGTGTCCACAAGAATAGTATTCTCAAGGATCTGATGATTCCTGTCTGAGAAACAGTAATTTAATAATCTAATGTCTTAATCCATAAAAAAATATCTTGTGTAACCACAGAAAAGGAACATGATTCCTCTTTAGACCTGGCAAAACAAATGCATTAAAATGATTATTAAAAATTTTGAAGAGTAAAAATGTTTGCAGGATCACAAGATTACATCATTGTACCACGTGTGAGAAATCCGAAATGTCTCGCATCCAGACAGTTCAGTCAACAGTGTCAACACTCCCTGGAATCTCAGAGCTGCCAACCTCCACCTCCACAGAAGCAGACACAGGGCATCACGAGGCTTCGTTTCTGGTTTTCTTTTTTCTTTTTTTTTTAAGTCAGGGCATTTGAATTGACTTTCTTTCCTAAAGACAGGAATAAGCACTTCCTCACAGTCATACACAGGACAAGTGTCCAAGGTCAGAGAAGCAAGGCTTCTTGAAGTGTGACCTTGAGTGACCTTAATTTTCAGAAACATGCCGCCATAATGAGGTCTTTGTTCTAGTAAACAACTGTATTTCTCCCTTTTAATTTTTAAATATATAAAATGTACAAATCTAGTCCAGAGAAAAGACACAGGTAGTTTAATTTCTACATTTCATTAGAGAAGAAGAAGTCCAACTGAATTTTCTTTCTAACCAAGTCACCTTAAATCACTGATGAATAACACACACCTACGCTTGCCTAACACTCCCTCACCTTCTCATTTGTGTGGCTGTCATTTCTACTTTATCCAAATGAGTGTCAGAGCTTCGTCTTTTTCATCTAGGGTTCCCCGTAGAGGAGGAAAATGGAAACGATTATGCTGCATTTACACAGCAGAGATGTTCAAAAAATATGTTGGGAGAATAAATTCAGGCAAACATCAGAGGTGTTCATCACCAGGCTCCTGACTTAGAAGAAGATGTTCAGAAACTGCAGTGAGTCAGCCACCTCTTAGAATCCTATACTACTTGGCTGACCCAAATATAAGAGCATGGACTAGTGTGTCTTAAACAGCATTAAAAGCAAGCTGAAGAGGCTCGCAGTTTCCCAGATGAACATTTCCAGAGGGCAGAATAAGACCTCCTGAATTCTGGAGACAACTCCCGGAAGTCCGGGCATGTTGAATGGGCATGAAGCCATTTATGCATTTGGAGTTTCACGTCTTCCCAAGACTGAGGGGATAGCCCTGGTCTTTACCACCCAGCGTGAAGCTGCATTTTTATTAAACAGAGAATGTGTTATCTCTGCCACATTAATATTTCAGCTGCAAGACTGCTTTCCTGAGCAAACACATTTTGGTTTCTAAGGTGCTAATGTAGTAAACATATACTTTGTATTCCTTCACTCAGAAAACATTTCAAGGAAAATTCTAAATGTCACAGAAGCCCAGTGACATCAGATTAACTTCTGTTTCCACCTCAACAGAATCAGCAGATTGATTAGTCCATAAACACCACGCACCCGTGTGTCATCTCAGACATGCCACGCCATTCCAAAGACATCCAAGTTCTCAAACTCCCAGGGCCAAGGGCTACCACACTTTTTAGTGCCCTCAGCTTATCCAGTTTTGAATTATTTCTTCCAAACAGGGTCTTGCCTTCTCATTACAAACAGTCCCTAAAGCAAATAACATGATGAATTCTTTGCATGGGGACATAGGTTCAAACAGCTTTTCAACTTGGACAACCTCATTATCATACATCTTTATTATGTGGGTTTAGATGAGGTGCAGAGAAGGCAACGGCAACCCACTCCAGTTCTCTTACCTGGAGAATCTCAGGGATGGAGGAGCCTGGTAGGCTGCAGTCCATGGGGTTGCTAAGAGTTGGACAAGACTGAGCGACTTCACTTTCACTTTTCACTTTCATGCATTGGAGGAGGAAATGGCAACCCACTCCAGTGTTCTTGCCTGGAGAGAATCCCAGGGATGGAGGAGCCTGGTGGGGTCACACCGAGTCGGACACGACTGAAGCGACTTAGCAGCAGCAGCAGCTGCAGCAGATGAGGTGCAGGTCCAACCACGTTTCTGGATCATCATGAAGAAATTAAAGAGCAAACAGTGCCAAACAGCTAATAGGGCTGGGGTCCAACATGCCATGAGCCAAAGAAAGAAGCATCTACTATGACTTTCTCTTACTAAAACTCTTTTGTTCTCTGGATCAAAGAAGACTACCACGGGAGCACCTAAAACAATAAAGGTTTCCATAACAAATGTTACAGCACTTTGAAAAGAAGATGTGTAATGAAAATACAGCTTGAGGATGAAATTAGAGGGAGGAAAAAAGACTGCATACACTGGCTTTTTATTACAGGATATTTAAGAGACAGCTTGGCAATAAATGTTAACACCTTTCTAATGGTTGGCAGTGCAGTTGTATAAAGCCGAAGACTCACTGTGACTTATTGACACAGCTGAGTTTTAAGTGACACTGCTCAACCCAAGAGGGAATGCACCACTCTGCAAAAAAAGTGCTCAGCCTTACTCGATAAACGGGAGAGGTATGAGCTATAGTTACAAAGCCACATTAGACATTCTCACCCAGGGGACCCAACAAAAGAAAAGCATGGAATAGGCAAGAAAATCAGTAAAGAGGGAAAATCAAAGACCAAAACTGTAAACGAGGAGGCCAGGAAAAAATTACCTTCTCTAGGGTATTTATCCTGCATATCAATTAACTTTAAAAAAATAACAACTGCCGTTCATTATGACCCTCTAGGTTCAAATACAGTGAGGTGGGGGAGAAGAAATTAAAAGCATAACCCTTAGTCCTCATCACAATTCCAATTTAGTTGAAGAGGAGTGATTAAAACTTGACAGAAGAATAGAAGGGAATAAATAATCATGGAGAAGTAAATTACCCAGCAGTTGCATATGGGCTCAAAGGTTCTGTGTTTATTAACCCATTACTGACCAGTGAAAGAAAGTGAAGTCGCTCAATCGTGTCCGACTCTTCACGACCCCATGGACTGTAGCCTATCAGGCCCCTCCGTCCATGGGATTTTCCAGGCAAGAGTGCTGGAGTGGATTGCCATTTCCTTCTCCAGAGGATCTTTCCGACCCAGGAATTGAACCTGGGTCTCCTGCATTGCAGGCAGACACTTTACCATCTGAGCCACCAGGGAAACTTATTACTGACCAGAGACATATTAATGCCACAGGTATTAGTTCCTGCAAAAAAAACCCTGGTCAATAATGCGTTGAGTTACATTTCACTGAAACTGTAATGTAAATTGAATAAATGGATAGATACCCTGCTTTAAGATGACTTGATACTGTAAAGGTACCCATTCTGTTGAAATTCACTCTTCAATGTGATGGAATTCCAGTCAAAATTTCAACTGAGTGTGTACACTTTTTCAAGCACGAATATGAACGGCACAACAGGACACTGCATAACCAGCCAAGACAGCTCTGCAATGAAAGAGGAAAGAAGTGTGACTGGTCTCTCTCGGATATTAAGGCACAACACCAACTCACAGTAACTAAATCCTCTCCTGACTGACCTGCATAGACAGAACCACGGGGCACAATAGAAAGGTCTGGTTTGGAGACAAGCACGTGTGGAAAATGAACAGATGATAAAGATGACACCAACCACATCATAAAGACTATAAAGAAAGCTGAGCACTGAAGAATTGATGTTTTTGAACTATGGTGTTGGAGAAGACTCTCGAGAGTCCCCTGGACAGCAAGGATCCAACCAGTCCATCCTAAAGGAAGTCAGTCCTGAATATTCATTGGAAGGATGGATGCTGAAGCTGAAACTCCAATACTTTGGCCACCTGTTGCGAAGAACTGACTCAACGGAAATGAACCTGATGCTGGGAAAGATTGAAGGCAGAAGGAGAAGAGGCGACAGAGGATGAGGTGGTTGGATGGCATCACCAACTCAATGGACATGAGTTTGAGCAAGCTCTGGGAGTTGGTGATGGACAGGGAAGCTTGGCATGCTGCAGTCCATGGGATCGCAAAGACTGGACACAAATGAGCAACTGAACTGAACTGAACCAACCATGGTGAATGAATGGACTGTAGATGGTGGTAGGAAGAGTGGTTCACTGTATGGAAGCAAACCAAAGTTGATTCACACCCTATACACTATACAAAGGCAGACTCCAAATAGAGTTAAAGGCACGAATGTGAAAACAGAAGTGTCAAATTAACAGGAGCTGGGATACTTAATGCTTTTGTGACCAATCAATGAAAGAATTTCTTAAGGAAAACACAGAGGAAAAAGTTTATTAAATGTATAACATAAAAATTAACAAGTTCAAGAAATAAAATGAACAAAGGACATCAAGAGCAGACATAATAAGAAGATGACTGAATATATGTTATGTGCATGAGGGCTACGTTATGCCCAACTCTTTGCAACCCCAGAGACTGTAGACTGCCAGACTCCTCTGTCCAAGGGACTTTCCTACAAGAATGCTGGAGTAGGTTGCCATTTCCTTCTCCAGGGGATCTTCCTGATCCAAGAATAGAACCTGTGTCCCCAGTGTCTCCCACATTGGCAGGTGGATGACTGAATGGGATAAGGTATTTCCAATGTCCAAACCCAAGGAGGAATATATGAGGAAGTCAAAAAGAAAAATACAAGAATACTGATAGAAAAATAGGAAAAGTAATCAGCAACAAGAAAAGGAAAGCAAAAGGGCTAATTAGAAAGTTTGTGAATCTGTTTCTTTTTTTTTTAAATAATTTCTATCGAAAAATGTCTAAATATCTTTTTAGATTCTGCCTATAAGGGATGTCATACGCTATTTCTCTTTCTCTGCCTGACTTCAGTAAAACAGTTTCTCAAAAACTTAGAGAACAAACTTTCATGGGGCGGGGGAGGAGATTGGAGGTAGGAATAGTTAGGAAGCTTGGGATGGGCATGTACACACTGCTACATTTAAAATGGATAACCAACAAGGCCCTACAGAGCACGAGGAACTCTGCTCATTGTTCTGTGGTTGGCTGAACAGGAGGGGAGTCTGGGGAGAATCGGTACACGTATATGTATGGCTGAATCCCTTTGCTGTTCACTCCAATATAAAATAAAAAGCTTTTCTTATAAAGCTATTATAACAGCTAGAAAAAAGAATAATTAATTGTGGTAGAGGTCTATTTAATTCCATCTATAAAAATCAGTCTTAAAAAATGGAGACTCTTCTAGGAAAATCAATTTTATAAAATGACTTAAGAAAATCAGCAGAATCTGAATAGAGCAATAATCATTCATAGCCAAGAAATGGAAGGTTACCAAATCATTATTTAAAAAAAGGAAAACCTTCAGAATGAGTTTTTTCTGTTAGTTCTTTCAAATTATCAAGGAAATACATCTTTTGTGCACAGAAAACTAGTAAAAAACATAGCCAAACATGAAATTGATGCTGAATTGTACTGAGTGCATTTTTCACTATCCACTGATGTTATTTTTCTCTGAGCCTATTGATTTGATTTATAGCATTTAATAAAAATTCTAATACTTTTGTATTTTTTAAAAGGGCTAGAATGTATCTAAACAGTTGTTCAAGCTTTATAATAATTAGAGAAATGCAATTTCATATGACAAGACATCACATAGCAACTAGATTAGAACAAAAATGAGAAAGCCAGACAAGGCCAGTTATTGTCAGAAATGTGGCTACGGGACCCATAGCATGCCAACACTTCCCTGAGTGAGGCTCAGTCGAAGTCAGAGATAACAGGGCTTCTGAGGCACAAGGGCCCTTCAGGCTTGCGTGTCCAGCTCAGAAAAACGCCCACACAGGTCCTTTAGGAAACACTGTTCAGAATGTTTGTCTGCCATCACGTGTGTGCATGGGGGACTGGAAGCAATCTAAGTATCCACCCCGGAAGGAATGGAAAAGTCAAAATATGAGATGCTCACTAAAGAGTGTTGAGCTGCAGGAAGAGGGAAGATATTAGACATACATGTAGCAACACAGATGATACTTAAAGCATCCTGCTGAATGTAACAGCAACAGAAGAAGGAAGCTCACATCGTAATTCCATAAAAAATATATGCCTGCACCGTACATAATGTCTTCCTTCCAAAGATCGCAACACAGAAGAGGAGGACAGGGTAAATTTGCAGTGGAGAAATACACGAGCAGTATCCAGAGCCAGGAGCTCAAGGTCACCATCACCAGGGAGGCAGCCGGTTGATAACCAGACACTGGAAACGATGTGACAAGAACAGCACTTCACGTCTGGGATCCTCCCCAGCAAGAACCAGCAGCCCCTCTCACCATGAGAAGCGCAGCAAACAAACATCCATGGACGGTCCTTCTACCAAACGTCTGGCCAGGAGCCTAAGAATTATCAAGGTCACCACAAACAATGAAAGTCAGGCGTTTCCCTGGTGGTCCAGTGACTCAGATTCCTTGCTCCCAGTGCAAGGAGCCCAGGTTCCAGTCCTGGTCAGTGAACCGGATCCCACACAGCCAAATAAACACATAATTAAAAAAAAAAAAAAAGCCAGAGAAACTATCACATCTGCAAGAGCCTAAGGACACTCTATGAGTAGGGGTAACGTGGAATCCTGGGCAGGATCCTAGAGCTGGAAAAGCACGTGACGTAAAAACTAAGGAAATCTGAATAAAGAATGGACTTCATACTTGATGATGCACATTATAAAATAATGATCATGCATCAGTCTTGGTCTCTTAGCTGTGACAAAGGTACCATAGTAACACGAGATGTTAATAGCAGGGGAGATGGGGTCAAGGTTCACAACAGCACTGCATACTATATTTGCAACTTTCCCGTAAATCTAAAACCATGATAGAAGAAAAGTTATGCCAGACTACACAGAGCAGCACTGTTTACAAGAGCCGAGGCAAAGAAGCAACCTAAATGTCTGTCAGCAGAGGAATGGACCAAGAAGACGTGGTACACGTACACCACGTGTACACGGAATACCGTGTGTGCACCACGGAACATCGCGTGTGCTGCGCTCAGCCAGCCAGCCGTGTGCGACTCTGTGCGACCCCATGGACCACTGCCCATTTCCTCCTCCAGGGGATCTTCCCCATCCAGGGATTGAACCCA
The DNA here is from genome assembly GCA_006410935.1 of Redunca redunca. Taxonomy (NCBI): domain Eukaryota; kingdom Metazoa; phylum Chordata; class Mammalia; order Artiodactyla; family Bovidae; genus Redunca; species Redunca redunca. The sequence continues at coordinate 520,581 of SJYQ01002953.1, forward strand.
CATCTCTTGCCATCTCCTGTATTGGCAGGTGGGCTCTTTTCCACTGTGCCACCTGGGAAGACCACACAATGGAATATTACTCAGCCATGAAGGTGAAGTCGCTCAGTCGCGTCCGACTCTTTGCGACCCCATGGACTGTAACCTACTAGGCTTACTCAGCCATAAAAGGAAAGAAATAGTGCCATCTGCAGAGACATGGATGGACCTAGAACCTGTCATATAGAGGGAAGTCAGTCAGAAAGAGAGACACTTAATATCACACAATATCACTTAAATGCGGAATCTAGAAAGCTGGTACCGATGAGTCTATTGACAAAGCAGAAATAGAGACACAGACACAGAGAGCAAACACAGGGTCACAAGGAGGGGAAGGGGCGGGGGGTGAGTCGGGAGACTGGGACTGACCTCTCCACACTGTTGACACTCTCTATAAAACAGATGGCTAATGAGAACCTCCTGCACCAGCGCAGGGGACTCTCCCCAGTGCTCTGCGCTGGCCTAGATGGGCAGGAAATTCAAAAGAAGAGGAGATGCATGCGCACGAATAGCTGACTCACTTTGTCGTACAGAAGAAACTAACACAACACGGAAAAGCAGCCATAGTCCAGTAATAATTAATTAAAAAGTAAACAAATAAGTAAATAAAATGTACACAGCCACAAGGCAATATACATTTCAAAGAGCATATACAAATAAAAAAACATGCCGACCCTAATAAAACGGTTACCAGTGTGGATGCAGGGGAAGTGGGCATAAGACGTGTGAGTGAAAGGAAAGAGGATGCCTAGCCTTCTCAGAGTAAGAGGGGGAACTAAATTCTGGACTCTGGACGGGTGCCCAGGTGAAGCGATATAGCTAAGATTATCCCTACAAGGCAGCCTCTGACCTTGAGAACACCAGAAGCCCTCTTTCTACCTCAGGGCAGCTCTGCCTGCTCTGAAGATGAGCCAAGTGAACTCACTCCACCAGTACGAAATGAGGAATTTAGCAGGTGGGCCACGAGGGAGCATGAAAGTTTCCATCAAGTGGAAAAAGAAGCTACTGCTTTAAAGCAAGGGACAGAATCCCAGAGAATCCCCCAGGTTAAACGCAGGGGCTGCTTTAGGGCCCAGGGAAACTGGAGAGGAAGATGAGAGATATCATCGAGGGCCAAACCTGGAAGGGTTTCTTTTCCAGAAGGGACACGTACTACCGGTAAGTTGGTAGCTACAAGGAATTAATGAAAACGGGGGTCAAGTCAGATTTCTGGAACTGGAAGATGGGGAAACATCCCTGCTGCTGCTGCTGCTGCTGTGTCGCTTCAGTCATGTCCAACTCTGTGTGACCTCATAGACGGCAGCCCACTAGGCTCCTCTGTCCCTGGGATTCTCCAGGCAAGAATACTGGAATGGGTTGCCATTTCCTTCTCCAATGCATGAAACTGAAAAGTGAAAGTGAAGTCACTCAGTCATGTCCGACTCTTAGCAACCCCATGGACTGCAGCCTACCTGGCTCCTCCGCCCATGGGATTTTCCAGGTAAGAATACTGGAGTGGGTTGCCATTGCCTTCTCCGGAAACATCCCTAGGGAAGGGCAAATTTTGGGACTGCAAGGCCAGTGCAGGACAAGGAGGATTTGTAGCAGAGACAGAAAGGAGTTCTACTCTATTTTTCCTATTGTCTCAGTGAAATCTACCACTTGGCAGCTGCCTGTAGGTTTTTCAAGGTGAGGGCAAGGCTGTTTCTATATCTGAATCAGTGGAGTGTGTGGACAGGAGAGGTTTCCCAGCAGCTGGCATCGTGGAGGCATTGACCTCCCCAGAGGCCAGGGAACCTGAAGGATGGGACAGCGAGCAAGGGGCTGCAGATAGGAGGGGGCAGTTTGAAGGAGGCAGGGGTACTGCCTGAGTAGGTGGGGCTACGTCTTTGTAACGATGATCCTTGGGGAAAGGGATGGAATTCAAAGTTAGATGGAATTCAAAGTTACAAAAATGCCACTCAAAATTAAAGCAGAAGGCTCAAGTCATGGGTCATGCCCTCAGCACCTTCTCCAGACATCAGAAGAAACCTGGGCAAAACACGTGGCTTAGAGCAAGGCTCCAACACACTTCCTTAGGTCATCAACCTTTGAGAATCCCCTGCCTGCTAATAATATCTTCTTTAAAAATTGGCAAGCCCAGGAACTTTCCTGGTGGTTCAGTGGTTAAGAATCTGCCTTGCAATGCAGGGGACGATCCTTGGTCGGGGAACTAAGATCTCACAGGCTGCAGAGAAGCTGAGCCCAAGCAATGCAACTAGAAAGACAGTCCGTGAACCAAAACAAAAGACCCTGAAAGACATAACTAAGACCCAATGCAGTTAAATTAATAATAATAATAAGGTAAATAAATAAATATTTCTAAAAATCCACAAGCCCAGATGGTTCAGTGACTCGGAAGTCAGAAATTCATATGCTTTCAAGGGAATGCTGAGAATGGAAAACTGGAAGAAAACATGTCACTGTCAACAGCCAGTCAGTAGGAGCCAGGATCCGAAAAGTAACTGACATTCGCTTCATGCACCGAGGGTGCACGGAGAGCATCTTCCGGCTACCAGAGTTTTATCAAGGCTGCCAAGGAGTCATCAGTCAATTCAGTCAGGTGTTTTCTTTATGAGTGGTGATATCATATCATGAGAATCTAAGCCACAATTAAAGCAGATGAAACATGGAGGCTCTAGCATGCATTTGTGAAAAGTAAATGAAAGGAAAAATTAAACTGCAGCCACATGGATGGACCTAAAGATTGGCATACTGAGAGAAACAGGTCAAAGACAAATATCAGATGATATTGTTTATATGTGGGAATCTTAAAAGGCGGTACAAATGAACTTATTTACAAAACGGAAATAGTCACAGATGTAGAAAACAAACATGGTTACAGAGGGGCGGTGTGGGGGGGGCAGTGGGGAGAAATNATGGTTACAGAGGGGCGGTGTGGGGGGGGGCAGTGGGGAGAAATTAGGAGTTTGGGATTGACGTATGTACACTGCTATGTATAAATAGATAACTAATGAGGAGCTAATATACAGCACAGGGAACTCAACTCAATCCTCTGTAACGGTCTATATGGGGAAAGAATCATAAAAAGAGAGAATACACGCATTGTGGGCTTCCCCGGTGACTCAGATGGTAAAGAATCCTCCTGCAGTGCGGGAGACCTGGATCCGATCCCTGGGTCAGGAAGATCCTCTGAAGGAGGGCATGGCAAGGACAGAGGAGCCTGGTGGTCTGCAGTCCATGGGGTGGCAAAGAGTCGGGTGTGACTAAGTGACTACCTACAACAAGCACATATGCTCCTGCATTAATATAATTGAGAAACTCTGCTGTATACCTGAAGCTAGTACAACACTGTAAATCAACTTAATCCAATAAAAATATTTTAGAAATTAAGTTGCTTTGATATGCATAGATCACTTCAAAGAAAATCTGTCACCTCTGATTCTTCTGAGATGGAGAGTTGGGGAGTTGAGAGATGGGAATAAGTGTAAGAACCCTTCCACGTTATAAAAAAATACACAATGGAGTATTACTCAGCCATTAAGAATACATTTGAATCAGTTCTATGGAAATGGATGGAACTGGAGCCGATTATACAGAGTGAAGTAAGCCAGAAAGAAAAACATCAATACAGTATACTAACGCATATATATGGAATTTAGAAAGATGGTGATGATGACCCTGTATGGGAGACAACAAAAGAGACTTAGGTGTGTAGAGCGGACTTTTGGACTCTGGGGGCGAGGGAGAGGGTGGGATGAGATGGGAGAATGGCACTGAAACATGTATACTATCATGTAAGAAACGAATTATCAGTCTATGTCCGATGCAGGATGCAGGATGCTTGGCGCTGGTGCACGGGGATGACCCAGAGAGATGTTATGGGGTGGGAGGTGGGAGGGGGTTTATGTTTGGGAACACATGTATACCCGTGGTGGATTCATGTCAATGTATGGCAAAACCAATACAGTATTGTAAAGTAAAATAAAGTTAAAATAAAAATTTTAAAAAAAATAAAATAATTTGAGCCCTATAAATTTGTCCCCTTCTTCCAAAAAAATGAATAAAATGTTAAAAACAAAGATTAAATATTAATACGTTTATCCCCCACTATTTTCCTCAAAGACTTTAAGAAGTCATATCAAAACAACATCCACCTCTAATGCAAAAGGATGAAACAAATAATTGAGAGGTACAGATTTAAAATAAAACAGGGAAAAGAGCAGCATAGCATACAGGGGTAAAGTGAGTACAAGAAAGGCTCTCACAGAATCCAGTTGCTGGACGTGGCCTTGAATTTGGTGGATAAAGCAAAGCATGAAACAAGATCAGAGTCGGGGGCAGGTGACAAAGCGGCCTCTCAAGCAGATGAACAAGGGAGAGCAAAGAGAAATTTCTCTCAAACATCCATCTTTAGCAGATGCTGAACCCAGGGCAGATCCCTAACGTCCGCCTGCAGACAGAGAGCCGCCCCTCTGGGATGGCTCCCAGACCCTTGAGAGTGGGGTGGGTGGGCTGCTCACCACCCAGGGGGCCCAGAGCTCAGAGCCTGGGAGACCTGATGGGGGGCTAAGGAGGCAGAGCAGAGGCGGGGAGCAGCCTACAATCAGACACACCGCTCAGAACACAGGCTCCAAACTCCAACCAAGAACAAGATGATGGAGGAGCAGGTGGACGTAGAGTACATCTCTCTCCACGGATACATCAGGAACACATCTTCAGACACAGAAGTGCGTGCAGGACACCAGCTGAGAGCCGACAGGGGTGCCAAACTCCAACTAGACCACCTCTGTGCTTGACCAATTAAGTCAGAGGAGTTGGAGAAAACGTTCTCAGTTAATAGCATTTTATTCCTTTGTCTCTTAAACGACACACGGTGGCTTCAGCTTTCCACGCAGCCTGGAAATGAAGTCGGCATCCAGTTCACAGTGGCCCCTGGGCACTTGATTTCCGGCGTGGTCTCCTATGCATCTGTTTGCGCAAAGCACGCCCTGGGGGATGTGCAGCCTTTCTTCTCTTCCTCTTTCTTCTCCCGCCCGCTCTCCACCCCCAACAAACCCACAGCAGGCCCTAACCACCAAGCCCGCTCTAGCATCACATGCACGTCGTGCACAGAGGCAATGCTGCATGTTCACCAGACAGGCTTAACGTTCCTCCTGGGCACCCAGCTAAACCACCTTGCCCAGCCTCGCATGCAGACAGAAGAAAAAACAGGACTGAACTCTGGCCAGTAGAAGCTGAGTGGGTATGGCATTGTCACTTGCAGGCCTGGCCCCTGAAATGTCCTGCAGAGTCACCCACATTGTCTATCGGTTTCCCAGGTGCCAGCTGGACTTGGATACTCAGCGCAACTATCTGTCATCTTTGTCAGGAGCAAAGATGGTGGAGCCTCGGTCAACCTTAGTCCTAAATAATTGCATGGTACAGAACGCCCTCTGCTAACCCACAATGGGCTACAACGTGGGCAACTGTAACATTTATTTCTAAGATGCTGAGATTTTTGTGACTGCATTTTAGCCTACCTTGCCTAAGATAGAAATGGGGGTTCACCCTTAACAAAAAAAATATATTTGGCACTGGCTTAGTAGGTGGAGAGTTAAGGGGACTTATAGAGCGGATCCAGGTCATTCGTGACAAAATACTGGCAAAGCTACTGCCTACAACACCCTAGAGCGCAGACCTGCCTCCGGAGCTTATGATGCAAGAACTGGATGGTTCTGCACTCAGAGGTGGTTAAGATTCTAAAAGAACTAGAAGAGGATGGAAAGAAGAGATTGCCTGGTTAGATGTGACCTTGTTAGATGAACAGGTAATATCTACTTGTCTGTTATCGATGTTTGGGCATGTTTTTTATAAAAGAATCAACTACAAGAACTATCAATGTGATGTGTCACTGATACACTAGCAAATAGAAATCAACTAAATATAGCTACTCCAGAAATTTGAGACCTAGAGAGTTGGAAAAGTCATTTGCTAATTGCTTCTAGTCACTTCAAAGTGAGATATGTCATTTTTTTCAACTTTTTTTTAAAAAATTGAAGTATAGCTGCTTTACAATATTTTATTAATTTCAGCCGTGCAACACACTGATCTCAAATTTTTATAGCTCATGCTCTATTTATAGCTATTATAAAACATAGGCGATGTTCCCTGTGCTGAACAATACATCCTCATAGCTTATTCTCTTCTTTTTACTTGTTATGGATATATTTTGGCTGTGCTGGGACTTCACTGCTGCACACGGGGCTTCTCTAGTTGCAGGGAATGGGGGCGCCTCTCTAGTTGCGGTGCACGGGCTCCTGATTGCAGGGGCTTCTCTTGTTGTGGGGCACAGGCTCAGTAGTGGTGCCACATGAGCCTAGTTGCCCTGTGGTAAGTAGCATCTTCCCGGACCCAGGATCGAACCTGTGTCCCCTGGCAGATTCTTAACCACTAGACCACCAGAGAACTCCACTTGTTTATTTTACACATAGTAGTTAGTATCTCTTAACCTCCTACCCCTATCATGCCCTTCCCTCTTCCCTCTGTCATTTTAAAAGACTGTCTGTTGGAGACTCTGTGAGATTTCTCAGTTACACGTGGTGACTCAGGCCTGCGGCAAAAATCAGATTAAGGATGTGGTCTTTCCACCCACTTTCAGATAACCTCAGGGTAGCCACCATTAAACTGAAAAATAGAGGCACAGAGGTGAGAAGTAATATAATAAACAGCCTTGAAATTACGTCTAGGAAAAATCGTATGGTTATGACATGCAGTGCTTTCTGAAAGGAAACAAATCAGAAGCCTTCTGTATCACTGAGAGAATTGTATTACTAAAGCCGTTATGATCTTGAATTAGAAAAGCTTTGAATGATCTCCAAGCCTTAAATCAATCTCAGGCAGGAAGTGGGCTGTGAATGCTGACGGTCCCCAAGGAGGATGTGGGGATCCAGGATTCATCTCACGTGTAACCAGAAGGACAATGGATGGACAGGGACATGCTCTAGGGGCAGAGCCAGGGGTCATTGGGAAAAATGAAAAAGAAACTCCCTCCCAGAGGCAAAGATCGGAATCTGGGCAACTTCCCCCACTCCCTGCAAAGAGAAACTTCCCAATGCCTGCACGGCAGGATGCCAACTCTGCTGTGAACTAGTGGTTACTCTGCTTTCTTTTCTTCCTTTTTCTGATGGAAAATGTTCCGCTGCCTTCACCGCTCTCAAGTGAAGAGAAGAGGCATCGTTTCCCTTCTGGTCATAGGTTGTTGAGCCAACAGGATTCACATCCACAGCTGATAGGGAGACCCACCCCCCTCCTGGAGATCCTGAAATCTGAGCTGTCGGCAGTGACTGGGTAGCACTTGGGGTTTGTCGCCACGGAGAGGAGATGCATGTTCTCCACCTGCCACAGGAAGACTGTGATGGGGACCAGAGGGGTTGACATGGCAAAGATGACCTTAGGTATTTGCTGCACCCATTTTATTCCCTTGCATGTTTAAAGAGCATTCCCCAACTTCCTCAGAGGTTAAATGGGACCATGTAACTGAGTTCTAGCCAATGGAGTGTGGCCTGGCTTCTAAAGTCCATTGAGGGATGTCATATGCTCTCAGCAAATGAAAACTCATCAACCACCTGCTCTAAACCAATGAGCATTGAGCACAGCATCTGATAACTGCTCTCGGTCAATGTCCGCGTCTTCTGGAGTTGAGTGTGTTCCTTGCCTCGTATTGTTTATTTCACTGTAGCCTCTCTAACAAGCATTCATTTTATGTGCCCATGAACCGTTTTGGCCAATAATAACTGATAAAAGGTAGAACGACCAGACCTGCTGGAATATACAGTGGAAAATCAAAAGAATGGGTACAAATTTCACAAAAGCTCAAGAGAGTTCCCTGAAATGATCAAGAAACCGACTTTGGAGAGTATCAGGCAACCAAAGACATGATGAAAGGTAGTTAAGAGCTGCTTTGACCCCGGCAGATGCACCAATAATTGTATTATTAATAATAAAAGCATCTGGGATAAATTAAGCATGCCATGACTCCAAGAGATCTGAAGAGAAAACAGAGGTTCTCAGTGCACAGTACACAGGAGGCACCTCCACAGGAACAAGAGATAAGGATCTCTTGTTATCCTCCCCCAGTTAGTCCTCGAGTCTCCCAGAGCACATCACCAGCATCACCAGGAGAGCTGTGAGGATAAAGGGACTCCAGTTAGCCTGGCACCTGGCAGGTCCAATGGGCTGCAGAAACAGAACACACTATTGACCCCCAAATCTCATATGTAGGTCAGGAGCTGTGTAGCCTGCCTGCTCACTCAGGCAATTAGCCCAGAGAAGAAGCAAAGTGGAGACAAAGGGGTGAGGGACGAAGAGCGAGGAAGTAATAGAGATGTTGTGCTGTGCTGAGTCACTTCAGTCGTGTCCGACTCTGTGACCTCATGGGCTGGAGCCCACCAGACTCCTCCATCCATGTGATTGTTCAGGCGAGAATACTGGAGAGGGTTGCCATGCCCTCTTCTAGGGTAGCTTCCTGATCCAGGGATCAAACCCATGTCTCTCATGCCTCCTGCATTGGCAGGTGGGTTCTTGACCACTGAACCACCAGGGAAGCCCCCAATAGAGGCACTGTTAGCACCAAAAGGTAAAGACACTGATCAGCACTTATTAGGGACCTCGGGTTTACCCTGCTGGCTCTACCCACAAAACACTTATGTCCCATTTACTATTTGACCCACAGAGACTAGGAAAGTGCCCTCTGGCTACTCCCCCTTTAGAAAGAAGCTAGGGAAGGCCAGGGTTGTGTTGGAAGGCCATCAAAGCAGGTGAAACCGAGCAATCTGTTCGGTATGTCCCAGTGCCTGCTGCTACTGATGAGAGAAATACTAGATTCTGACTTTCCTGGGTGAGCTAACGGGGTGAGCTTGCCAGAACCCACATTACTACGAGATTCAGAGATGGTTGAAGACCTTCCCACCAGTTTGGAGAACCGTCTTTCCTGTAACTATGGAACCGTCACCTCTACCTTGAAGGTCGCTCTGAGTACCGAGGGACTTCCAGTCTACAGAGTCACCTCTTCTGGTATAGCCATCAAGGCTTCTGTGAAACCTGCCCCACCGCCTTCCTCCACCAGTCCCAGCCCAGCTTCTTCATCAACCTCAAAGTGCCAGTGAGCAACAACCATGGGCCAAGTGTAGAAATATTAATAAATTAGAAACACAAGGCATGACTCCACTGTGCCCTCGGGAAGCTCACCGTCATGCTTGGAGGTGCCTCTGAGACATGGATTTCACAAACAATGATTAATTATGACACAAGGGATATTAGGGTTCACAGAACAGACACGCGCTCTGGGCTGCCACTGTGATGATTGCCTTCCTTGGGTCTGCCTAACAGGAGTCTTCTCTTTCCTTCTAGATCCGATCATGCATCTTCTGCCTCTAGTTTTACTCCAAGAAATAATCTTTCTGCCCTTTTGGCTTCAGTTCTCATAGGGTTGGGATCCTCTTCTTCCTGTACCTAGAAAACCACGCCTTCTCTCGTGGCCTCGCTAGGAAATGATTTTTAACTTCTGTAACATTCAGGTATGTTCATCTGAAAGCTTTCTCTTTCCCTTCTCTGTCTGAATCTACTTGTTCTGCGGATTCAGACTATTCAACCAGTGAGAAGAGACAGCATCTAATTATATTTTCTACTGAAACATTAACATGTTATTAATGCTTAGCAAATAAGAAAAGCAATAATGTCGTTATGTTTCTTTTTGCACTCCCAGAGTTCACAGGCGAGAAGAGATCTTAAAAGTATAGCATGAAAGTGCTTGGTCCATTAGACATATATTAGGTTGTTCTGTCCTCCTGTACAAAGGTTCAGGCTTTTAAATGGGGCATGAAGCTATTAGCCATTACACATCTGCTCTGCTTTTTCTCTCCAACTTCAGTGGACTGGCACGCTAGGCTCTTGGCAAAACTTACATAAAGAACGGTTCTTTTCCCAACAATACATCTTGACCACCATAAGCAAGCTATCAGTCAGAAAGGCTCAGTTATTTTTTATCCTCTCAAAAACTTGAGAGCCTCAGAAGAGTCCAGGTTCCCGTTTCCTTCCCTCTTGATCCCACCCTACCTGAAGGTGCTGCCAGCCTCTCTAGCAAAAATCTTTGAGTCCAGTCAGGTTGGTCTCCGTAGGGCTCCTTGGAGATTCCAAGTCCTCTTATTCCAGTAATCACTGAATTTAAACCATCCATCATGCATGCATGCTCAGCCGTGTCCTACTCCTTGCAACCCCATGGACTGTAGCCTGCCAGGCTCCTCTGTTCATGCAATTTTCCAGGCAAGAAAACTGGAGTGGGTTGCCATTTCCTACCGCAATCCATTGAAGCCTTGGTGATTCATGTCATCCTCCACAAATCTCTCTTGACCATAACAGATCTTGGTGATGACTCACCCTTTTGAATTTGGAATTTGCGAAGATCCAAAAATTTAATAGCCCCACACAGCATATGTAACACAAAGCCAAATGGACAGAAGAATGGACACTTTGTTTTTGTTATGACCAGGGTCCGAGTCCCCAAAACTGAGAAAATAAGACGTCCACAGCAATGCAAAAGCATGAAGGGGTTTTATTTCTAGCTCGAGCTAGGGCTCCTGCCACAACCAATGCAGTGGAGTGGAGCAAGGAGCCCCGAGCCTAGATTTACAGCAGTATTTATAGGTTCTTGTTAGAACAGAGATTTGGCAAGGGCTGATTGGCTGCAGGAGTTTCCTAGTATTTACTAATTGGCTAATCTTTATTGGCTGCAGGGGTATGTCTTTTACGTCCTGATAAACTCAAACCAGGTTACGGGGAGTATGCTGATTAGACAAGTCCTGGCATCCTCGGGGATGACCTCTCTAGGCAATGACTCAGCTTTTTCCGTGAGTCCTACCTTAGTCCCTGAAGCCTATCATGGCGTTTGTTAGGTCCCAACAGTTTTTATTAAATTAGATCAGCCTCTCCCTAGGAGTAGAATCTACAGGTTCTGTTCTTGGTATCACACACACAGGTACCACACCAAAGTATTCATAGCTTTTCCTACCAATGGAGTTTATGTGCTTCTTAGGGGCAGAGACTACTCCTGATATAACCCAGAACCCCTGTGATAGCAAACACTAACAGTGCTGGGCACGCAGAAAATATACAGTAGATTGTCACTGATTTGCCCCATAGAGGGCTGGGAATATGATCTGGTAAAACTGAGAGTAAAATCATACTCAAGTAAAAAATCAGTGATAGAGTATTGAGAGTAAATGTGACCACATGGCCAATGTGAGTTTGGGGACTGTAATAAACATGACCCTATGGGGTCTTCCCAGAACAGACCCCTGTCCACGTCCTCTGCCTGTAGAAAAATTTTAGTCAAAGAATAAATTTAATCAGAGAACTGAGAAAATGCAGAAAGGAAAACAGTCAAGCAAAACAAAACAATAATATGTTAGCCAATAAAAAAAAGGCAAGGACCTTAGTTCTTCCTCAAGGGCTATAGATAACGCTGTCAGCCATGTCCTTTGAGCTGTTTTGCAGACAATGAAACCCCCAGCAGGTGGAAGAAGATAACTGTCTGCTGCCCACACGGATGCAGATCCTAGACCAACTGGAAGCAGAAGTTGATGATGCTGACTCACGACGACTTCCTCATTGACCAATCAGAAGAGTGTTCACAAGCTGGCCACGCCCTACTTCTTGAACACTGTGAGACTCCTCAATACCTGCTCTAGGGCGGACACACCATCTTGAGGGAATTAGCACACTGTGGCCCCCTAAGTCTGGCAAAATAATCAAGCTATGTCTTTCTCAGTTCAGTTCAGTTCAGTCAATCGTGTCTGACTCTTTGCGACCCCATGAATTGCAGCATGCCAGGCCTCCCTGTTCATCACCAACTCCCAGAGTTCACCCAAACTCACATCCATCGAGTCGGTGATGCCATCCAGCCATCTCATCCTCTGTCGTCCCCTTCTCCTCCTGCCCCCAATCGCTCCCAGCATCAGAGTCTTTTCCAGTGAGTCAACTCTTTGCATCAGATGGCCAAAGTACTGGAGTTTCAGCTTTAGCATCATTCCTTCCAAAGAACACCTAGGACTGATCTCCTTTAGAATGGACTGGTTGGATCTCCTTGCAGTCCAAGGGACTCTCAAGAGTCTCCTCCAACACCACAGTTCAAAAGCATCAACTCTTTGGCACTCGGCTTTCTTCACAATCCAACTGTCACATTCATACATGACCACTGGAAAAACCATAGCCTTGACTAGATGGACCTTTGTCAGCAAAGTAATGTCTTTGCTTTTTAATATGCTATCTAGGTTGGTCATAACTTTCCTTCCAAGGAGTAAGCATCTTTTAATTTCATGGCTGCAATCACCATCTGCAGTGATTTTGGAGCCCCCCAAAAAATAAAGTCTGACACTGTTTCCCCATCTATCTGCCATGAAGTGATGGGACCAGATGCCATGATTTTAGTTTTCTGAATGTTGAACTTTAAGCCAACTTTTCCACTCTCCTCTTTCAGTTTCATCAAGAGGCAAACTCCGTCTTGGAGATTTAATCCAGCATTGTCGTATACAGGCCAAATTCTGGCCGCAAGACTCACAGAGACCCACTCTATACTCAGTTCCAGCAGAGGGGCTGTGTGGAGGGGTGGGGGGGATGAATTGAATCAGAAAATCTGTTCTCAGACAGCCTTGGAGATCATGTGATAGAGGTCATCCTCCTGGAGATGAGGAATGAAGGATTTCTCCTAACCAAAGCCGGGAGCCCAGCGACTACACAAGGTGTGCTTGGTCCTGACTCAGCCATTTCTGCACCCCCTGCAGCTTTTCAGCTCCTGTTTCTCCTGAAGGAAGGGCCCACCGCCGCCTGGAGGCAGGGCATGAACCATCGCTCAGAGGTCCCATCCCTAGTTAACCGGAATGCATCTCATGTTCTGATGATGTGTTACTCTGCTAACTGAAGGTCTATTGTGATTGTTTTCACTTCTCTGTCTCCCCTATGCTAAAGGGAAGTGAAGTCACTCAGTCATGTCCAACTATTTGCGACCCCATGGACTGTAGCTTACTAGGTTCCTCCGTCCATGGCATTCTCCAGGCAAGAGTACTGGAGTCGGTTGCCATTTCCTTCTCCAGGGAATCTTCCCAAACCCGGGTGTGCAGCATGGAACCCGGGTCTCCAGCATTGCAAGCAGATGACTTTACCGTCTGAGCCACTGAGGAAGCTCACCTGTGCTACTCGTGACAAATCCTAACACATCTTCTAAACCAATAGATTGGGCCATGGACGGTACAGTGTTGTGAGAGGAAAAGCTGAGTTCAAATAACTAAATCTGTAACTGAGCAGCTAAGATTTTTTTTTTCCTTTAAGCAGAATTGATGTTTTTGATTTTCTGACATTACAGTGCCTGGACAGGGTCACCAGGTTATTTTTGTAAACCAAAGTTCAGTGAGTGGCTCTGCTAGGCAGACACTGTTCCAGGAATCACGGAGGAGCAGATGAGCAAACTCTGTTTCTGGTAGTAAGAATCCAGTAGTGAGAGTCGCTCAGTCATGTCGGACTCTTTCTGACCCCACGGACTCTATACAGTCCATGGGATTCTCCAGGCCAGAATACTGGAGTGGGGAGCCTTTCCCTTCTCCAGCGGATCTTCTGAACCCAGGGATCAAACCTAGGTCTCCCGCATCGCAGGCAGATTCTTTGCCAGCTGAGCCACAAGGGAAGCCCAAGAATACTGGAGTGGGTAGCCTAACCCTTCTCCAGCTGATCTTCCCACCCCAGGAATCGAACCGGGGTCTCCTGCATTGCAGGCAAATTCTTTACCAACTGAGCTATCAGGGAAGCTCCTTACTAGAATCTAGTAAAATGATTAAAAAGGGAACCCAAAAGGTCTAATAAAGAGAGAACAGAATGGGCTATGGAATTTCAGAGCAGGGACAAATACCCTGAGTTTCCTTCAGTGAGAAAATGGAATTAATAACAAAAAAACCATATGCGTTTACAAAGCAATATCTAACAAACTTAGAAATTCTTCATTTCAAAAGATGGCTACCTTCCACCTTAGATCACCCTTTTGTGTTCACATTTTCTTCTTCCACTTGATTGCCTACTGACAAAAGAATATGCTGACATTTTTTTTTTGCAGAGACTGATTTTTTTTAAGTTTTTCTCTGAAGAGCAAGTTTCCTTCACCATCGTCCAAACGCTGCTGCCACGGAGTAGATAATGAGAAACAATGCAATTTTGCATGGTGGGCACACGTTCTAGCTGCCAAAGCATTTGCACAAATAACCATTTCAAGGGCTCTCATCTGGCCACCGCAAAACCCCAAGGAGCACACAGGGGCCAAGGAACGGGTCCGGGGTGTGTGCCTGTGCCTGCGATTATTACTGTTTTCCCTGTGCTCGGAGGAATCCGAGACTCAGAGGAGTGTGGTGAGTGACAGTGACAACTGGCGTTTGTCAGATGCGACAGACAAAAAGAAAATTGCTGGCTAAGCCCTCCAATCTAAAATTACTTACAAATTATTACCCTTGAAAGCATGCGTTCTCACTGGTGTGTGTTCTCTTGCACAGCTACAGGCCCTGGGCAGCATCTGGGGGGCCAGAGGCCCCTTTTCTCCACGTGTGCCCCCCCATTCCCTCCTCAGAAACGGGTCGATCTCTCTCCTCTGATCCTCTCTTCCCAAAAAAAGGATCAAAAAGCAGCCTTTTGAGCTCCCATCCTAAAAAGTCATAGCCACTGAGTTATGTCCTTCAAGAATATTTGGACTTTAAAACTCGATTATCTCCCTGCGGGGGACGTCTTTCTGCTGATAAACCCTTTGGAAGCAGCAGCCAGAAGGTGGAAGGATCTGGCGCTGGGCCCCTGCTGCTGCCGTGTGTCCCCTCCAGCGATGGAGAAAGGGCCTCTGAGGTTTCCTTCAAGCGTCAGAGAAGGACAGAGAAGCTGGCGCTCATGCATCCCTGGAAGGAACTTCAGAGATGAGCAGGGACAGATTCAACGAGCAGAGGAAGCCCACTGGGTTCTCGGTGGGGCTGAGGTCCAAAGGGGAAAGCAGGACCTGAGAAACCACCAGGGGCCTGAACATGCCATCCTCAGCCCTCTTTGCAACGCCACATGTGCACCTCTGTCCTGACCTGATCTCAGACTGTGTGCTCAAGCCCCGTGGTTCTTCAGATCTGCTCCAAGTCCAGAGGCAGAACCCTCAAGCCCCACGACCTTGACTCAGGCTGCTCTTTCCTCCATCTGCATACCCTGGGTGGGAAAAGTTGTTCTTACCTCGTAGTGGGCCACACGCTGAGATTCCGATATCAGCTGTGCGCTGCACACCTTGCAGTAACTGTCTGTAAATAAGTCCTGATCGATATCGGAGGACTTCATCAGGCTGAAAGAGAATCAACAGAAAGGAGAGATGAATCCACCGCCATGGTGTTGATGTAGGACATTAAGGGTGTGATGCAGCCAGGAGCCTGGTACCAGATCCAACAATGGTGACATCCGGGGAGATCTCCCCACACCTTTGGGGTGACCATGTCAGTCTCCTTTAGAAAGTGTATAGTGGACCATTTTCTCATAAATGTTCAACAGCGTGGCTGATACTCTAAAAACCTGAAATCCAACTTTAGTTTTCTATGTATGACAAATCAGACTTACGTCTGCTGTATTGCTAAGAATTTATGTGAGAAGATAACTTCAAAAATAATTTATATTACCAAAATACTGTAAACACCCAACATAGCCAAGAGTGGAAACTAGGTTAAATGAATTTTGATACATCAGCTTGCTAGAATCCTATATACCTCCCAAATCCACACTCAGATCAATTATTCTCATAGAATATTTAGTAAAGTAGGAATACGTTTATCATTAACAGCAAAAGGCTTACAAATCAGTATGTACAGTATTATACTAATTTCTTTTAAAACATGTAGAGGTGTGCAGAAAAACATTCCAGGAAGTTTAAACAGAATGTTAGTAGCAGCTGTCTTTGGGAGATTATAGATAATGACATGATTTTCTTTCTTCTTAAATTTTCTGCAATGAATATGAATTGCTTTTGTAGTACAAAGAAACAGGTTAGCTTTGTCAAGAGCCTTGTACAAACTCAGTTACTCAGTCATGTCTGACTCTTTGTGATCCCATGGACGGTAGCCAGTCAGACTCCTCTGTCCATGGAGATTCTCCAGGCAAGAATACTGGAGTGGGTTGCCATGCCCTCCTTTATGGGATCTTCCCAAACCAGGGATCGAACCCAGGTCTCCCGCATTGTGGGCAGATTCTTTACCATCCGAGCCACCAGGGAAGCCCCAAGGGGCTTCCAAGCAATATCAAATAGTTTTGAGTTCAGCAGCTATACTTTGGGGCTTCCCAGGTGGTGCTAGTGGTAAAAAGCCTGCCTGACAATGCAGGTTAGAAGTAAAAGACATGGATTTGATCCCTGGGTCACTCAGGAAGATCCCCTGGAGGACGACACAGCAACCCACTTCCGTATTCTTGCCTGGAGAATCCCATAGACAGAGGAGCCTGGCAAGCTGCAGTCCCAGGGTCGCAGAGTCAGACATGACTGAAGCGACTTAGCATGCATGCATGCACAGGTATACTTAGACAATTAAAAAATAAAATCAGACTAAACTATTGCTTTTTTTGGCAAGCCTATATCTCGTAAAGTGAGAAGCCCTCATTATTCCTACTGACTCGTCTACATGTAGGGCAGAGGAAATTCATAAAGATTATTTCTACCCCTCCACACCACAATTGAGCCTGCAAAGGCAAACAAACATCCTCAGATTCCAAACTCTGAATTAAAATGCAGCCAGGGACTTCCCTGAGGTCTAGTGGTTAAGGCTCTGAGCTCCCAATTCAGGGTGCACAGGTTCGACCCATGGTTGGGGAACTAGGATCCCACATCCTGCACAGCATGGAAAAAACAATGTAGCCAAGGTTCGCAAGTTTGTGAAAGTGATCTGGCGCAGAAGTGCATTACATATAATGCCACCACCCTGGAAACACACACCTGCACGTCATGATGCTTTTCTCCAACCCAAAATTTCACTTCATCTTACCTCCTACCTGCCAGGCAAAGAGGAAGGACTCTGCCAGGTGCCAAGGCCAGAAAAGCCCAGATGGCAGGGTGGGGTGGGCCCCTGGAACTCAGCCTACTCCAACGCCCTCACTGTACACATGAAACTGCCCAAAGTCACACTGCTGATGCTCGGCATGGCCACAGACACCACCCAGCTTCCGTGGTTCCAATTCCCACTCTCCAGCTCCGTCCCAGGTGGAGCAAGGCTTGCCAGCTGCATGATACAGATGAGTCACTAAGCCCTGTAGGTCTGTTTTCTTCCTACAAAAGTTGAGAAAATACTATTTTCCATGCCTCCTTGGAGAATTGTGGGGAATATCAGAAGAAGAGAAGGTAATATAAACTGTAGAACTCCCTTTGTTTGAAAGGGATAACTATCCTGTTTTTAATGGCATACCAATGTTGGTAAGATATTGGGCAAGTCTTGATTAACTCAACAAATGAAAGATAGCTGTCCAATTGAAGACATTTTTACAAATCATCTAAATAGTTGGGTTGCTGAGCTTCTCTGGTGGTCCACTGGTTAAAAATCCACTTGCCAATGCAGGGGACACAGATTCGACCCCTGATCCGGGAAGATTTCATGTGCCTCGGGGCATCTAAGGCCATGCACCACAACTACTGAGCTCTCTAGAGCCCATGCCCTGCAACAGGAGAGGCCTCCCATCGCCGCAACTAGAGAAAGCCCACGTGCAGCCACAAAGACCCTGCACAGCCGGGAATAAATACATAAATAAACAAAACTGTATAAATAAATACATTTTAAACAAATAAATAGCTGTGTCTCAAGAATAAAATATCTTCTTGAAACAAAAGGCTGCCTGCCTCAACAACTCCAAAATCCCTTTCTACCTTGACTTTGGCTGTCATGGCCCATGAAGACATTTGTATTAAGCAACTCAAAAGGATTCAGAGTTTCTGCTGCCAAGAGACAAGAGCACCTGTGGTTTCCAGTGCCCCAAGTTCCAACAGTAATGCCAAGGAGTAAGGACGGGTAATTCTCACAGCTGAAATGGACCTGTTATTTCTGGAAGGATCATTCCAGGCAGAAAGCCCAGTCAACCTGGAGTTCAGCACCTATAGTGCCTGGAGGCTCTCTGCCTCACTTGACAACCTGCTCCGCAATCTGGCAGCACTTGTCTTCCCGCACTCTTCAGGTTGAATCAAAGTCTGTCCCCTTGTACATTCCATTCATTGACTCTGTCTTTGGGAACAATACAGAATAATTCTACTCCCCTTTCTCATGAGGTACCCCCTCCTTCAAGCACTGGAGATAGCTCTCTTCCATCTATTCCCAACCCCTGTCCTCCTTTATCATCTTGGTCTCTGTGTATCTTTTTATGGACCATCTTCAAAGGCAGCGCCAAGAACAGAATGAAACATTCCCAATATGTGGGCAGAGGATCACGAATCCAAATGACCCTCCGAAATATCTACTGTCATTTGCAACGGTCTGTATTCACAGCTTGGAATGCAAATGAAGAGGAGGCACTTTGATGATGTGAAAATGTAGTACAACATTTTGAAATGTCAAATGGGAAAAGAAAACTTGGGAAGCTGTATTTTGAAGCCAAGCTCCTCTAAGCAGTTGTATTTAAATATTATCCTGTTCCCTGCTATTTCTAATAAAGAAGAGCACAAAAATAGATTCATGGGTGACCTGGTTAATAGGAATCTCCAGACTCACTGCATACTCCCTCCTCATTATACAACTGACTGCAGAAATCAAACAGTCTGAAAGGATATTCAAGGTACATGGCGGGCCAAGTGGGGCCCGTAGGAGTCTGAGTCTTGGTAAAGCAGCTGTGCAGCAGAAATAGCTTTAAAGGCAGAATATAAAGTGTGTATACTAAAAAAAAAAAAAAATCAAAAGAAGAAGAGAATATCTGGCTTTTTCCACTGTTTTATATAAGAATATTGACTTGAATAAGCCCACATGCAGGAAAGGGACCATAAAGACTCCCTCCCCCTGAAATTGACAAGGCCTGGAATAAGTTAATTTACAGTAGGAGACCATCAGGGAACAAGTGTCAGTCTAGTCTGTGCAGGAGGCCTTTTCTCTAAGACAAGAGAACTCTCTCTGTGTTAGTTACTTTTGACGACCAGGTCTGATTTATGATTCAAAAAGTGGAATTCCCAAGGGGGAAAGCTGCTACTTGCTCCCCTTCTCCAGGTTGTTTAGAAGAGGATCTTAGCTTCCCTAGCCTTCAGAAGTATAGGAGAGCTGGGAAGAAAAGGCAGGAAAACTTGAAGCTTTCCTTAGCCTTGTCCATGGTGCTGAATCGTCACCAGATCTGCAACAGAGCTGGACGGTTGATCACTAACTGACCAATCCTACTGGCCCAGAGCCAACAGGTGGTGACCCCCCCCCCAACTTTAAGAACATGCGGACTGTACTGAACTCTGAGGCACTGGGACATTGTGATGGAGGAGAAAAAAGTAAGGAAAGGAAGGAGAGGACTTTGATTTCCAAGACTTGAAACTAACCTGAACAAAAGCTTTCTCAGTATTCCCCATCCTGGCACATCTCAAAGCAAACATTGAAGCTTTGAAGAACTTCAACTCTTTAGCATTCACAGAGGAAAGGGCTACCTGTATTCTTGGAAAACCAAGGCCCAGAGTAGAATTGGGGGCAGTATTAGAACAGGAATGTGGTCAGATTCTTCTGTGCTAGCCCGGGTCTCTATAAAGCAAAAGACCTGCTTAAACATGTATCAGAGACAGTGGAAGGTGCAGAGGTGGGGCTGAGGGTAATAAAAAAGAAAATACAGAGGGGGAGCTTCTATTTATTCAATATTGGTTTGGGGGGCTTCCCTGGTGGCCCAGTGGTTAAGAATCCCCCTTCCAATAAAGGAGACTCAGATTTGATCCCTGGTTGGGGAATTAAGATCCCACATGCTTGGGGTAATGAAGCCTGTGCACTGCAACGAGAGAGACCACATGCTGCAACCAGTGAGCACACAAGCTCTAGAGCCCGTGGGCCACAACAAGGGAAGCCCAGAACCCGCACACCACAACCAGAGAAAGCCCATGCACTGCGACAAAGATGCAGCACAGCCAAAATTTTAAAATAACCAGATAATGGCTATTGAGCATCTACTATGTATCGGTATGACATCAGGATAAAAGAAGGCACATTTCCTGTCTTCCAAATCTTTCTGAGCCATTTAATGAGAAGACAGATACCTAACAAATACCCAGCACACAGGCGGCAAGTATAATGGGCTGGTAAAAAAAAAAAAAAAAAAAGCTACAGGATTTAAAGAGATGAGAAGAATCCTAAAGAACTCTTCCAGTTGTATTAGAGTTGAAAATTTGAGAATGGATAGGATTAGAGTGAAGGGAAATGGGTTCCAGCTCGAGCTAATTCTTTTCCCTGGCACAGAGGAAAACAAAAATCTTGCTATCGGTAGGCATTAAGCTGACACATCCAAAGGGCACTGGTGGGGCTAATTCGGGAATATGCAGCATGAGGGGAGGAGGCAGTACAATGCAAGAAGAGAAGGGGACACCAAGTTGAAGGTCCAGATGGAAGGAGGAAAGAGGCAGGTCCCAGTGCATTGTTCATGGTGCCAGGGGTGGCCTTTTTCAGGATCTTCAATAAAAAGCAGATAAGAAAACCTTCTTTTCTGCCTCTTTCTGCTCCTCAAGAGCAGATTTGAGAAACACAGGCTGAAAACCCAAAGAAACTAGAGGCTTGGTAGCCAAGATTGATATTCTTCATTCCGTTCCATTTCTAATAATGCTAAAATAGCTTCTGTCTCAAAAATCCCCAAGCCTATGCAGGGCCTTTAGAGGGAAACAAGACATTAGTTCAGATCCAGGTTTGGTCCCTTGCCAACTAGGTCTGTGAGCAAGTTATATATCCTCCTTGAGCCCTGTTTTCCTCATTTGTGAAGTAGGGTAAACATTCTCCCAGGGTTATTGTGATGACTGGAGAAGATGTAGATGGAAAACATCTAACAAAGACTGTGACATATGGCAGACACTCAAAAACAGATATTACCACCACTGTTACAAATGTTATTATTTTTGTATTATTGTTATTCTTATTTTCAGGAAGGAAGCTGTAAATATTGAAGCAGAGAAATAAATAGAACCACCTTCAAGAGTAAGGGGGAAGATAACACCGTCAGTGTGCTAAAATCATAGCCTTTATTGCCATCACAGGCTTTCTGTTGTGTATTAATATCATCCACCCAAATGTCTTGTTTCCACTGAATTCCACTGGCAGCTGATACTGGGGCTGTATGCCTGTGAAGACCTCATACTTCATGAAGCTTCAAATCTCCTCTCGTCAGTAGGCACTGATAGTGACAGATGGACCATTTTGATAAGAAGTGTGTCCCACCCTCTCGCTTGCCCACTTGCACTCTTCCTGTTGTGCCCTGCTCCCGGAGGGACATAAAGGAAGAACACACCAACCAAAGGCTGAACGTGGACCAACTTTCTGCATGCACAGCCACTCACTGGGATGGCTCTATGATACCCAACAGCCGTCATGATCCCCTGGGTGACACTTCTGTGCCCCTGGCCCTTGGAGAGAGAGGCCTTCAGCTCGGTGATCCCCACCTTTGGGTATCTCCTCACAGATTTGGGCATTTTCACTCCAAAGCTCATCTGTAAGGTCTAACAACTTGATCTACTCCTTCACCTACTCTCCTCCCTCACTAGTCCTTTAAAAAGTAGGATTTCAGGGACTTCCATAGTGGTCCAAGGGCTAAGACTTCATGCTCCAAATGCAGGGGGCCCAGGTTCGATCCCTGGTCAGGGAGCTAGATCCCACATGCCTCAACTAAAGATGAAGATATCACAATTAAGACTTGGTACAACCAAATAAATATTTTTTAAAAAATAGGATTTAAGACTCATGGCAATTTCAACCAAAGAATTACTCTCGCTCTTAGGGGCAGATTTCTGCATTTCCCAGACTGCCAGTCCATTTGACTTTGTGAACTCATCAGTATCAGTTCAGTTCAGTCGCTCAGTCGTGTCTGACTCTTTTCAGCCCCATGAACTGCAGCACGCCAGGCCTCCCTGTCCATCACCAACTCCCAGAGTCCACCCAAACCCATGAACATTGAGTCAGTGATGCCATTCAACCATCTCATCCTCTCTCGTCCCCTTCTCCTCCTGCCTTCAATCTTTCCCAGAATCAGGGTCTTTTCAAATGAGTCAGCTCTTTGCATCAGGTGGCCAAAGTATTGGAGTTTCAGGTTTAGCATCATTCCTTCCAAAGAAATCCCAGGATTTCTGATTTCCTTCAGAATGGACTGGTTGGATCTCCTTGCAGTCCAAGGGACTCTCAAGAGTCTTCTCCAACACCACAGTTCAAAAGCATCAATTCTTCGGTGCTCAGCTTTCTTTATAGTCCAATTCTCACATCCATACATGATTAATGGAAAAACCATAGCCTTAAGTAGATGGACCTTTGTTGGCAAAGTAATGTCTCTGCTTTTGAATATGCTATCTAAGTTGGTCATAACTTTCCTTCCAAGGAGTAAGCATCTTTTAATTTCATGGCTGCAGTCACCATCTGCAGTGATTTTGGAGGCCCCCAAAATAAAGTCTGACACTATTTCCACTGTTTCCCCATCTATTCCCATGAAGTGATGGGACCAGATGCCATGATCTTAGTTTTCTGAATGTTGAGCTTTAAGCCATCAGTATCAGGGGCTGCATCTAAAATGACCCCTCACAGTGTTGGACCCTTGTGAAAGCACTAGGCCCAGAGGAATAAAGATGTGTACTATGATAACATATTAGGTGGGGCTCCTGAGCTGGGCTTAGTGCTAAGGGCCTTCCCACCTGACTTCATTCTTCCAAGAAGCAGGTACAGTCATCCTTCTCATTGACCAGTTGAGAACCTAAGGTGAGGATGGAGTAAACAAGCCTGTAAGCGGCAGTCAGATACCAAGGCCGGGCTGACTCTGTGTCCATCGGCTCAGCCCCTATCCTGACTGCCTCCCCATGGTGGAATTCAGCACAGTGAACCCTTCAGTCTGTTGCCCTACTGCCCATCTAAGGATCCACCATTTAAAAAAATATGAAAATGAAAGGTAGACACCTTGTGAGGGAGCCTCAACTATCCTGGTGAAATCTGGGAAGCTGGAAGTGACCTCAGGGCCTATATGCTCTTCTCTGCATTTATCAGCATCAAACTGGGAGGCAGGGCCTTCTTCCCATTCGTTCTGCCTGCCCATCTATAGTCTGATTCACCCTCAAATTTGGTGCCTACTCCTGCTCCCCCGCTCGGCCTGACAGCCTGCAAAACCACCCCACCCCTCCATCCAGTCTGGCTGGCTCTTCTTAATCCAGCCAAGACCCTCCATGGCACACCAGGTGCCCGCCCCCAGCAAAGCACTGGGCTCCCTCGGCCACCACTCTGGGCGGCTCTGCCCCCAGTGCCCAGTGTGGGAAGACTGGACTCCTCCTGTCTCTTTCAACTTTGACAAGCTGAACGGTTGACTGAAAATGCCACCAATTAAAACGAAACTGCCTCTGGTTGTGAATGTGAAACAGCCAGGAGGCATGCCACTGCCATTTAAAATCAGCCACTTTTTTTTTTAAAAAAAAAAGATTTTTCACATGGGTCATTTTTAAAGTCTTTTATTGAATTTGTTACAATATTGATTCTGCTGTTTGACTCTTTGGTGGCAAGGCGTGTGGAATCTTAGCTTCCCGACCAGGGGTCAAACCCACACCTCCTACATCGGAGGTTGAAGTCTTAACTGCCAGGGAAGTACCCCAAATCAGACACATTTTAAAATTAAAATTATTAATATCAAAAAGGCTACTGAAATGGTTCCTGTTTTGTTTCACCAAAATTGGAAGGGATCAAACTCTGTTCAAAGGAGGAAAGGTGTACGGATTGGGGCTGGGCCATTCTCAACACAAAATGAATAAGTCTTAGCCTCCTTCTCTGTGATCCTCAGAGTTTATATCCCACTTGAAAAGGGGCCCGAATTGGAGCCCAGCTTGGTGTGCTTGTGGCTGGGTCTTGATCTTTGCTCCACCATCTTCAGGCCCTGCCACTGTCCTTTCGGGGCACAGAAGACACCTTCCCTACTCACCTTCCTGGCCCTCAGAAAACTAAGATTTGGAGACAAACGCACCAGTTTATAAACACCTCCACAGTAACTCCCCACCTCCCTCCAGTGCCTCTAGGGACCAGGAACCCCTACGGACAGGCCGGGTCTGTCTCTCATACCTCCCTCTGCATGAGTTGGGGGATGCAAGACTGGTTGCCATGACAGCAGATCAAGCAGCCTTAGAAGAAGAAGGAAAAAAAACTTGGAAAGTGCTCCAGAAATGGAAGCATACTGGACTTCCACGAAACAGTGCCCAAGGGAGAAATGGGGCAGAAAGCGCACAACTGAAGCCGCCACCCGGGACCAGCTCGCAGGGTCTGCAGAGCCTGCAGACTCACCTTCCACTCACCACACACCCGCAGGAGGCTGAACTGTGGACCTGGAACCTCTGCGAAGTGGCTGAGATCAGGACAAATGTCAGATACAACCAGCCTGAAGAACCTGAGGGTTCCTTGTTTCTTGGGATGAAGCCCTCTCTGCTGATTGGCTACTGCCGCCCCCCTCCCCTTCCTGGTGATGCTCGAGGCAGAAGTGTGGTGGTCCAGGTCCCTCCCCATTAACCATCCACAAGCAGGTGAAAGCTCTGGTTTCCAGCCAGAGTTTTCATCGGCATCTGCCAGAGCGGGAGGAATAAACTGAGGTAGAATCGGCACGTGAAAGAGGGCGCACAACAGCCCAGAGGATGGAAGAACGGGGGCAATCGAAAGTTTACACGGCAAGGCGGGTCAAAGAGCGCCTGCCTGAGATCCATTCTACAAAGGCAAAAACTAAACTAAAAATAGATTCCCCTTTAGCATCCATGCAGAGAAGACACAACTCTTCTTTTCTGTTGCAGGGGGGAGGCGGTGCGGCGGGGTGGGAGGAACCCCTCACACCACTCTCTTCTGCTTGGCATCGCCAGGAGCTGTAAGGCTGACTCACACCCCTTGAATACTTGCCTTTTGATGGCACCATTTTCTTCACTTGTAAAATCAGCCTCCGTGATCCTGACTCAGAGGTGTCTGCCTCTGCTGGGCCCACACGCCTTACCCCAGGCCCCAGGCCGTGGAACCGTTATCTGTCAGTCTTGTGCATGTACAGCCCGGGGCTGGCCGAGGACACCCGAAGCAGTGAGTAGCAAACAAGCCCCCAGCCTGGGCCAGCCTCTGAGGACACACACAC
This sequence comes from Redunca redunca, assembly GCA_006410935.1. Classification (NCBI taxonomy): domain Eukaryota; kingdom Metazoa; phylum Chordata; class Mammalia; order Artiodactyla; family Bovidae; genus Redunca; species Redunca redunca. Next base: position 545,925 of record SJYQ01002953.1, read on the forward strand.
GTGTGCCTGCTCCCTGACTCCTTGTGCCCTGTCAGGATGTGTGAGTTTGGACTGCAGACTCCAGCAGGCTCGGCAGAGCCCAAGGCTCCCAAGGATTCCAGCCTCTCAGATTTGCCATGACATTTACTGGACAGCCTCTGCCCGAGACCAGCATTTCCTACAGCCTCGCTCAGATCTCCCTGAATCATCACCTGGGTTTTGCTGAGCATTTACTATGTGCTGGGGTCACCCTAGGCATGGGCAGTGCCACAGAGAACAGCTCCTCCAAGGCTCTGATTTCTCAAGAAGGTTCGCACGCTGCGCTCAGCGCACGCCATTCTGCAGAAACACACCCAGAATCTCCATCTCCTTGCACAGAAACAAAATACCCACACCAGCTAGTAGGAGGGGGCTGGCTCTCTCCCTCAGATCACTTGAGAGGCTTAACCTTCCTGCTGAGGTTTCAATGTTGGACCTTCATCTCCAGTAAGCAGTAGAGACAGGGGATGTGGGCAGAGGTGGGGCTCTCAGGGGTTCCAGAAGCTGGGAGCTCTTCTGTCCGGGTTTCCCACGGGGCCCTGTTCGAGGCTGCTGCGGGGACAGCCTGAGGGGTCTGGCAAGACCAGGCAGGGAACCCAACTGCACCCAGCTGATGGGTCTGAGGGGCCTGGCAGGGCACTTTCATCAGAAGAAACACCATTTGCTGATACAAATGAACTTATTTACAAAGCAAATGAACTTATTTACCTTACTTTGCTAACAAAGGTCTGTCTAGTCAAAGCTTTGTTTTTTCCAATAGTCATGTATGGATGTAAGAGTTGGACTATAAAGAAAGCTGCTGCTGCTAACTGCTAAATCGCTTCGGTTGTGTCCGACTCTGTGCGACCCCACAGACGGCAGCCCACCAGGCTCCCCTGTCCCTGGGATTCTCCAGGGAAGAACACTGGAGTGGGTTGCCATTTCCTTCTCCAATGCAGGAAAGTGAAAAGTGAAAGTGAAGTCACTCAGTCAGATCTGACTCTTAGTGACCCCATGGACTGCAGCCTACCAGGCTTCTCAGCCCATGGGATTTTCCAGGCAAGAGTATTGGAGTGGGATGACATTGCCTTCTCCAAAGAAAGTTGAGCACCAAAGAATGGATGTTTTTGAACTGTGGTGTTGGAGAAGACTGTCCCTTGGACTGCAAGGAGATCCAACCAGTCTATCCTAAAGGAAATCAGTCCTGAATATTTATTGGAAGGACTGATGCTGAAGCTGAAATGCCAACACTTCAGCCACCTGATGCGAAGAACTGACTCATTGGAAAAGACCCTGATGCTGGGAAATGTTGATGGTGGAAGAAGGGGACAACAGAGGATGAGATGGTTGGATGGCATCACTGACTCAACGGACGTGAGTTTGAGTAAACTGTGGGAGCTGGTGATGGACAGGGAGACCTAATATGCTGCAGTCCGTGGGGCTGCAAAGAGTCAGACATGACTGAACGACTGAACTGAACTGAACACAGACTCACAGACTTAGAGAAAGAATTTTTGGTTCCAGGAAGGTGGGGAAAGGATGGAGGAAGGGATAGTTAGAGAGTTTGGGACTGGCATGTACACACTGCTGTTTTTAAAGTGGATAACCAGGGCTTCGCGGGCATCCCAGTAGTTAAGCATCTGCTTTGTAATGCAAGGGAGGAGGATTTGATCCCCTGTCCGGGAAGACTGTAGCTAAGCCCATAAGCTTGTTCTCTAGAGCCGGAGAGCCATAACTACTGAAACCCGCACGCTCTAGATACTGTGCTCTGCCAACAGGAGAGGCCACGGCAAGGAGGGGCCTGCACCCTGCAACCGGAAAGCAGGCCCTGCTTGCCGCATCTAGACAAAGCCCGCACACAGCAAGGTAGACCCAGTGAAGTCCAAAATAAATAAACAAAATATTTGAAATGGATAAGCCACAATGGCACAGGAACTCTGTTCAATGTTATGTGGCAGGCTGGATGGGAAAGGCATTTGGGGGAGAATGGAGGCATGTATGCGTATGGTTGGGTTGTTTTGCTGTGTGCCTGAAACTATCACAACATTGTTAATCAGCTATACTCCAATACGAATTTTAAAAAAAGAAGAAAAGCCATTTGTTTTCATAGAGTATGGGTAAACTCCAGAACACCTGCCAGTCGCAGTGGGCCAGGAGCGTTTTCTTTCTCTTTCTGCCCCATCAGAGGGGAGACATGGGGCGGTGGGTGGAGAACTTGGATTTTCTCTTGGTTCATCCCCTCAAATCAGAGCAAACACAGAGCCTCCATCTCAGGAGGACAGCCAGAGATAGACAGAAAAAAATAAATCACCAAACCACAAAGAGCAGGAGAGGGGAGGAGAAAGTACAGGGGAGAAGAACACGCCCTTTATGCTTTCTGTCGCCCTTTCCATCAAACTAAAGCACTGCGCGCCCAGGTGGAAAAGCCACACAGGTCTTAAAGCCCAGGCTCCGCCCTGCCCCCACCCTTGACTTGAAAGAAGCAAAGCAACCTGGCTTCTTCATTTCCCAGGGTACCAGCTGCCTGGGTGAAGCAAGCGCACCCTTAAAACAGGTGGATTTTCTTAACAAGCTGCAAGACCTACATGAGCTGGCTTTCAAACAGTCGATCCAAGCCTTCAAAAACACAGCTCATAAATAAGCATCCCATTACTGGAACTTGTTCGTGTGATTTATCTTCATAAGACCATCACTGTTCTGCCCCTACTGAACCAGACAGATTGAGGGCAGATCTGAATGCAACCATCACAGCTGGGCCTTGGAGGCACAGTTCTGCACCTGTAACCTACTGCAGAGGAGGACAGAGCTGGACTGAGTGAGCTGCTGCAGGGGAAACGATCGCTCTTATCCTCATCTTCGCTCCGACAATGCAGCATGGCTGTCTGTCAGCCAGCCAGCAGGCAATCTCAGCCCCATTTCCCCGCTTCCCCAGCCTGCTTAACTTCCATTGGCTCCTCAGGGGATTGCTCTTTGGTCTTGATTTCTGTGCTGCTTTGCCTAAAATCAGCAGAATTGTAGAGCCCATGTAATAGGGTCTGGAGTGGCCAAGATGGAAAGACACAGGGATTAAAACGTCACGGAGGCAGGGGCTACCCATCCACAAACTGACAAAAGCCTGCCTGTGGGTCTACCCATTTTGTGGTTCTTCAATCAGAACGTCTTTTCCCATCTGAGGGTTGGTTTGAGATCTTGTGCCATTTCTTGTCTTGGGATGCAGTAAGAAGTAGCAAAAATGATGATAGCTTAGGTAATTCAGCTACCAGGGGAAGATAAGTATAAAAAGGTATGTGTGCTATGCTCCTGACTAATGATAAAGGGATTGGTAAAAATGAAAATATCTCTATCATGTGTTGGTGAAGGTATGGACACATGGAGTCTTTCACCCATTTTTGATAGGAGGGACAATTTAGCATAATCTAATCAAGCTAAGCACTCTAGCAACTTCACTCCCAGTCAACAGGATAGAACTATTCTCACTCAATGAGGACAGGAGGCATGTAAAGGATGATGATGGTAGCACTGTTCAAATACCAAACCTGCAATCACCCTGGCACGCATCTGCCAGAGGGGAAGTAATTAACTGAGGCAGAATCACAAAGTGAATGAGGGCCCACAACATCCCAGAGTATGGACGAACCATGGCAATTGAATGTTTACACAAAAAAGTGGGTCAAAGAGCACCTACCTGAGATCCTTTCTACAAAGTCAAAAGCTAATCTAAAAATAGATATACTTTTAGGATCCATGTAGAGAAGACACAATTCTGAAAATGTCTGGCAAAATGTGAGGATCAGATTGAGGATGGTGATTAGCATAGAAGGGCAGGAGGAGGGAGTCATGTGACTAGATGCAAGTTGTTTCGAGCTCTTCACTTTTCTGTGGAAGGTGTTGTCGCGGGTGGGGGCTCACTCTGTTATTTAAAGATGGGAAATGATAGTGATAATGGTGGTAGATATAGACAGACAGATAGATGGTGATGCTAGATAAAAAGATAATAAATGGATGGATGGCTAGACAGACAGATGACTAATAGCTAAAAGACACAGGGATGGATAGACAGGTGATGATGTCAAGTAGATAGCCTCTATGCACCAATGATGAGAAAGAATGTTTTGGAAACAATCCTCCTCACTTTCTGTAACACAGACATAGCTGTACTTTTTCTTTCTCCCCAACCACAAAAAACAACTGAATTTGGCATCCTCTCTGCCAGTTAGTATTCCTTAGTACTAGTTCTGGCCAATGCAATCTGGGACAAAAGCAGTGTGCCCGCTTGGAGACTGGCTCTGGAAATCCTGCACGTGGTCTTGAACCTGCTCTTCCACCTGAGGGTTGTGTACCCCTGCCCTGGTCCCCCGCCTCACATTAAAGAAGTGAAACCTCTGAAAGCCTGAGTTTCTGAATAACCACGTGGACTGGAACCCCATGTCCCCAACCCCAGTTGCCCACTGGATGTTCTGCGGTGGAGAAATAAACGTCTGAGACACTAAGTCACTATGATCATAGGGCTGACCTAGTACAACCCGAACTAACTCAACTCAAACACAGGTACCACGGGCACGGCTGGGAAACAGTTACCCAGAAGCATGGTTTTTATCAGTTAAACCTCTTACGTGCTGGCATTAGACAGCCCAGACCTCTGGAGTATGCTTACTCAGGCCAGCACCAATCGCTTCCTCATTTGAACAGATGTGGTGCTTTTATGGTGTCTGGAATCAAGCGATTAATGGAGAAGTAGAGCATCATTTGAGGACAAGGTCTATGCCCTGGTTCATTGACCACAAGTGCCTTTTCCTGTATTTTAACTAGGAGCCCCTTTCACATGCCAGCAGCACTAGGAAGGCCACCCTTGTTTCTGTCCAGCATGGAGCGTGTTCATCCTCCTCACGCCTGGCACGCCAGCGCTGCTGTCTTGTGCAATCTGCTCTGCCATCTTGTTGGGGGGGGCGGGCACCGAGCAGATGGTCATGACCACTGGGATGCCAGGTAATGAGCAAGTGCCTCACACCAGAGGATTAGGGCCTTGTCACCCTGCCAGAAATGACAGCTTGGCCGTCTGGCATCAGCCCTGATGTTGGGGAGATGCTCCCAGCTCACCACTCCAGTTCCTAACGTAGTGACACTTTCAGATTCTTGCCCCGAATCAATCCTTCTTGCCTTTTCAGCTGAGTTGAGCAGGGCATGGGTGGTTTCCAGGAATGAGATCATATTAACATAGATCCATCACTTGGCTGATGAGTCTGGCTTTGGGGACAAGAGCCTGGGCTGAGTGATGCTCTCCTAAGGCCAAGCCTCCTCCCCATCTATTCTGCTTTCGTCATACCCCTGCCCCAAACCTGGCAGTGAACTGTCAGCCCCTCTACCCAACGTGCCCATGCACACCAGACTGACCTTAAATCAGTGCCCCCATCCAGCCTCCCTCCAACCTGTCCTCCCCACCTGCTGTAAGAGAGGAGGGGCTACCTAGTGGAAGAGCAGGCCAGTGTCTGGATGCGCTGGCAAGGAGACAAGGAAATGTGAACACTGGGCAGGTAGCAGAAGAGGGCTGGCTGCAACGTGAGGAAGGGCAGACACCGAAGGGAATGGGACCCAGCGACCCAGAACTGAGTGGACTGGAGACAGTGTAAGACCGCATCCTACAGCGGAGACAGGAAGGAAATCGCAACCCTAGAAAGGACCTGAAGGATCACCTGCCCCATCCTCCATGCTCACAGAGAGAAGGAGACACCCAGGAAAATAATGGGACTTACCCCTACCCACCTCCCATGAATAAAGGCAAACCAGGGATCCCCAACTCCTACGGTAGCATCCTTTCCCTACACACCCCCTCTCCATCCGGAATGTTCACTGTCTTCCTTTTAGGAATCATTCTGAGCAGGGAGGAACCAAAGCCACTCTTTTAAATTAGGGGGGAAATCAAACTCTTGCGGGAACAGAGACGCCCAGCAAAGACCACCTTCCAAGCTGGTCCCTGGGAAGCGAATGAGAGGAGCTGCAAAGAGAAGGAGGGACATTCGGGGGGGAGGGGCCTCACCCCCCGCGCCCCCTCCCCCCGCCAGGCTCTCAGATTGCCCAGGTGAACATTCTGTCAAAAATGAAAGCACTGCGTCTGGGACCTGTGAGCCGTGCCGATGCCAGGCTAGAGCACTAAGGAGGCTTAAGGACCCATTCCACCTACACTGGCCACACACCCCCGTCTCAAACAGCAATTCTGAGTCCTCACAGCAAGAGTAACAGGCCATCCTCCCAAGTCAATGGGCTGAGACCTGCTTAGCGGTCAAGCGGTCAGGACTCTCAGTGAAATGTGTACTTGGATCTTCCTGGGATGGATGGGGAAACACGCGATCTGGACACCCTTTCAGGGAAACCTTTCCCACCACCCCCGTCTTGCTGGGACTGGGGTTGGCCCTTGGGATCAGCTGTCTGCCCCTTGGGAACAGCTTCAGCTGCACAGTCACCGGCCCAAGGTCACCCTCCTAGCCAGGGTGGCCCACACCTAGGGGCCGATGGATGCAAAGATAAAGAGAACAGCCACTGGAGCTCAGTACGGAGTAACTCACACTCTGGGTGTCAACCAGACCCCCTCAGGGCCAGCGAGGTTATGGCATCAGCTTCCTGCTTCTGCCCCTTCCTTCCACCAGGCTAAACACCCCGAGTGCTAAACCCTGCAGAGTTCACCTCCTGGCCAACTGCTTCTCTTTTGCCTCCTGGGAAGCAAACCTCACACCGTAGCCTCACTGTGGACCCTACCCAGAAACAGCGCAGGACCCTATAGTCCATGTCCTCTGCCTGCCTTTTGCCTGTGGAAAGCTTTAGTCAAATAAGATTAATCAGAGAAATGAGAACATACAAAAACAGAGGAAAACAGTCAAAGGAGATCAAATAATAATGATGTAATCATTAAGCATAGACAAGGACTTTCAGCTCCTTCTCAGGGGGTGTAGATAACATTCTGAGCCATATCCTGTGAGCTGCCTTACAGATACTGAAATCCCCACCAGGTGGAAGAAGTTAACTACATCATGACCACACTGGACCCTTCCCACCCCAGTTGCCAGCATCTGAACAAAAGCAAACTTTCCCCTTCACCAACCTGGCCTGTTTATTGGCTTTTGAGCAGCGAGCAGCTGGACTCACCAGATACTCTTTTGGAAACAACCTCCTCAGAAATTCAGTGTGTTGTTATTAGGTTGCTCATTCATGTCCAACTCTTTGCGACCCCATAGACTGTAGCCCACCAGGCTCCTCTGTCCACAGAATTCTCCAGGCAAGAACACTGGAGTGGACAGCCATTTCCTTCTCCAGGGGATCTTCCCAACCCAGGGAATGAAGCCAGATCTCTCACATTGCACGCAGACGCTTCACCATCTGAGCCACCCAAAGACCTGATCAATTCTCCAAGCCCCGGAACTCTTCCAGGAGCCCATTGAGTCATCCCCAGAGTCTATTCGTGCAACCTGAAGCCAAGCATTGTCTCTAGTAATGCTGAATGCCGAGACAGGCTCAGTATGACTTACTAACAGGCAAAAAAGGAGGAAGCTGCTAGTGCTGAATCCCATTTTTCAGCCCTTTGATCTGCGGTCTCCATGGGGGTTACATCTACTCTCACACCATCTGACTAGAACTGATGCTTCTAAGCTCTATAATGTCAAATAAGTCATATTTCAGTAACACTTCCTACCCACTGCTAAAAATATTGTTCCTTCCCACACGGCTATTTCTAATGAGATATTTCAAGCCACCTGGCACTCGGGGAAGATCCCTGGCTCTTCTTCGACGGCATGCCATGAAATGGAACCAGGTACAATAGAACCCAAAGGATGCTGGTGTCAGGGGCAGGAAGAGACCTCACAGGTTCCTCTGTCCTACAGGAAGAGATGCCCCTTGGAGATGGCATTAGAGCCACAGTCTGAGTGACCTTCGGGTAAAATGTAGGACACCAGAAGAGGCACTGGAGCCTGTTACCAACGGGCTGTCCTTCAGGACCTTAGCTGCTCTTACAGCTTCTGATGAGAACCAGTTTGAAGCCTGAAGAAGTGTTAACTCCCGCTGAAACGTGACTGCATCCAAGGAGCAAACAAGGTTCCTACCTACTAATTTGCCGTGCCATGCTAAGTCACTTCAGTCGTGTCCAACTTTGTGCAACCCTATGGACTGCAGCCCACCAGGCTCCTTTGACCATGGGATTCTCAAGAATACTAGAGTGGGTTGCCATGCCCTCCTCCAGGGGGTCTTCCCCACCAAGGGATCGAACCTGCGTCTCTTAAGTCTCCTGCATTACCAAGTGGGTTCTCGACCACTGGTGCCCCCTGGGAAGCCCCTTACCTGCTGCTGCACTAGCTGACAAACAAACCCCAGCCGTCCCAAAGGCTTGCCACAGAGGATCAGATGGAATACCCACCACGCTCATCCTCCCATCCTGTCCAATGCTGTGTTCCCTCCTCTTCACCGCCCTGCAGATCCAGAGGGTAGGGGCTGCCTCCCTGGGTGTGATCCCTCTTCTTCTCACACAAGCTGGGTAAGGGGCCCTTTTCTAGGTCTTCCTGGCACTCTGTGAACACATATACACAACAGATAGAATATATTCTGCACTCCCAGTAGGCTGTGCACCCCACGACCAAGAGCTGTTCTAGGCACATCAGCTAGTGTGACGAAAACAACACTAAAATGTACCAGCGTGGTCATCTGGGTCTAAAGACAACGTGCCGTTTCTGCTGCGTCTTCCTCTGAAAATGACTAAGCAGAGCCCAGAGGATGGTCCCAAAGGAAACAACTCCAGCAGCATCCCTGGGCTGCCCTGGGCAGGCCTTCTCTAGGGAGACATGGGCAGCATGCCCCTGCACCTCCCTGTGCAGACCGGGGAGTGTCTCAGAGCCCACGGAGGGGGCTCCACCCTCTCACCAGAAGAGGTAAGATCTGTGACCCAGAAGAAGCCTCTGTGACCCGGAAGCGGTCTTGGGGCAGTCAGTAGAGTCTCTCCTCCCCCACCTCGAGACCCTCCGCCCTTCACACTAGATCACAGTGGTAACAGGAGGCGACACTAAAGAGAATGAACGTGCCTTTGTGGGATCCCAGGATCCCATGAGGACCAAGTGAAAGTGAAAGTCGCTCAGTCATGTCCGACTCTTTGTGATCCCATGGACTATACAGTCCATGGAATTCTCCAGGCCAGAATACTGGAGTGGGTAGCCTTTCCCTTCTCCAGGGGATCTTCCCAACCCAGGGATCGAATCTANCCAGCATCAGAGTCTTTTCCAATGAGTCAACTCTTCGCATCAGGTGGCCAAAGTATTGGAGTTTCAGCTTTAGCATCAGTCCTTCCAAAGAACACCCAGGACTGACCTCCTTTAGAATGGATGGGTTGGATCTTCTTGCAGTCCAAGAGACTCTCAAGAGTCTTCTCCAACACCACACTTCAAAAGCATCAATTCTTCGGCGCTCAGCTTTCTTCACAGTCCAACTCTCACATCCATACCTGACCACTGGAAAAATCATAGCCTTGACTAGACGGACCTTTGTTGGCAAAGTAATATNCTTGACTAGACGGACCTTTGTTGGCAAAGTAATGTCTCTGCTTTTGAATATGCTATTTAGGTTGGTCATAACTTTCCTTCCAAGGAGTAAGTGTCTTTTAATTTCATGGCTGCGGTAACCATCTGCAGTGATTTTGGAGCCCAAAAAACCAAAGTCTGACACGGTTTCCACCGTTTCCCCATCTATTTGCCATGAAGTGATGGGATCAGATGCCATGATCTTTGTTTTCTGAATGTTGAGCTTTAAGCCAACTTTTTCACTCTCCTCTTTCACTTTCAAGAGGCTTTTTAGTTCCTCTTCACTTTCTGCCATAAGGATGGTGTCATCTGCCTATCTGAGGTTACTGATATTTCTCCCGGCAATCTTGATTCCAGCTTGTGATTCTTCCAGCCCAGCATTTCTTATGATGTACTCTGCATATAAGTTAAATAAGCAAGGTGACAATATACAGCCTTGACATACTTCTTTTCCTATTTGGAACCAGTAAAAAGACACATGCACCAGACATGGAAGCAAGCTAATTATTCATCAATAGAGGAATGGATAAAGAAGATGTGGTACATACAATGGAATATTGTTCAGCCATAAAAAGGAACAAAATTGGGTCATTTGTAGAAACATGGGTCGACCTAGAGACTGTGCCACAGAGTGAATTAAGTCAAGAAAGAGAAAAACAAACATCATATCCCTATATGTGGAATCTAGAAAAAATGGTATACATGACCTCATTTGCAAAGCCAAAACAGAGACAGATATAGAGAACAAACGTATGGATACCAAGGTGGGAAGAAGGGGTGGGATGAATTGGGAGACTGGGATTGATAATACAAACACTACTATGTATAGAATAGATAACTAATCAGAACCTAGGTGAACTCTTCTTGAAACTGTGGTGACCTGAACCGGAAGGAAATCCAAAAAAGAGCCGATCTGTGTATATATACGGCTGATTCACTCTGCTGTACAGCAGAAAATAACAACATTGTAAAGCAACTACCCTCCAATAAAAGTTTTTTTTTTTAAACAGAACTAAAAAAGATTTTTTTAATAAAAAGTTTGGCCCATGCCAGAAGGAAAGAGACCTTGAGGCTCTGATGGAATTCGAAATCTCACAGTCAGGAAAGGCCAGGCCAGTCGCAGCTGCTGTCTGCTTGGTTTTGTCATAGGGTTGATGCACTTGATTTGAGGGTCAGGAGAAAGCAGTAATTTACCAGCTGTCTTCACCTGCCAGTGTCCTAAAGGGAGTCCATAGCAATTAGGCACTTATAATCACTTAATCCACTGTAAATCTCTGCAAGAGAAAGATAATCATTATGGAGCTCCAATCTGGCTGGTCCTTAGCTGGTCTTCAGGTTCCCCGAGTCCTACAAAATATTTTTTTTAAATACACATTTTTAACCACTTCTCCAAAATGGCTGCAGCCCTGAAACGAGAGCTCTGTGTAGAGGCCAGGAAACAATTTGGTTTCCTTCTGACCCTTCCCAATTTGGGAGCCAAGTTGTCTGAAAGCCCTCCACAGCTGGGATGTCAGGGTTGCAAACTGGAATCAGACCCCTCATTCCATCACATTGGCTTGGGCCACCTTTGCAGCCACTGCCGACCTCCACAGACCCCAACAAAGGCCTGAAAATAGAATATACCAGGTGCTGCTGGATCAGAGACCCAGCGTGATGTCATGGGCTCCTGTGTCCAGCCAGGTCGCATTTGTGAGTTGGAAAAGAGAACAGAACTGGGATGGAGGGTGGGGCCTGAGGGACAGACCAATGCAATTCCCATCTTTCCAGAGAATAGAAAGCTTGTCCACGGCATGGACACCCCTCCACCTACTGGGAGAGAACCTCTCCTCTGATCTTTCCAAAGCAACAGCAGCAAGCTCTAAATATTTCAGCTTGTATCTCCAGGTCCTCAGTGCTCCGCCAGCCTTCAACACCCTCAGTGTCTAGTCAACAGAAGCGCATCATTTATTCACCAGCTGCGAGGTCCACAGACCCCAGGGTCACCCTCCAAGCCTGTTTTTCTGCCTTCTTTTTGGGGAATTTGTGCCTATAAGCAAATCATCACCATATCTTGGTGATAGAAGATGATCTTGGTCACCCCAAGAACTACCAACAAAGTAAAAGTCAACTGACTGGATTTGTTGCCAATGCTGATTTTGGGTTGGTGGGACTTCCCTGGTAGCTCAGATGGTATAGAACCCACCTGCAATGCAGGAAACCTGGTTTAGATCCCTGGGTTGGGAAGATCCCCTGGAGAAGTGAATGGCAAGCCCACTCCAGTATTCTTGCCTGGAGAATTCCATGGACAAAGGAGCCTGGTGAGGTCACAGAGAGTCTGACATGACTGAGCCACCAGCATCATCATGGTGGGGAAACCGGGGGCATGACTGGAAAATAAATCCAGTGGGACCTTGCATTACTTTTCAGACTGTGTCCCTCCTTCTTTCCCCTGGGTTTACGGGCTGTGTAGACACAGCATCCGGAAAACCAGGACTCACACAGCCAGCACTGGCGCAGTTCAGCACAAGTCCAGCCAATGACGCCAAACATCACCTTCAGCCGGGGCCTCTGACAAATGCCCAAGGATACAACCAGTAGATCTGACAAGGGAGGAGGGTTGAAGATGAGGAAACTGGGAAAGGAAACATCGGAATTAAATAGAATAACGGCTGACCTGGCTTATAAGCAACAAAACTTTCTAACTTGCCAAAGTGATCCCACAGAGCGACATTACATTTTTAGCTCACTTGGGGTAGTCAGTGTCTTTCTCTCTCACCCGACAGGGCAGAAGGTGAGGACCAGCGGAATGAAGGAACTTGCCTCGGGTCACATTGTCTGTGGCAGGGTCAGGGTCAGAGGCAGGGCACCTGTGGCATTGCCATGAGCAGAAATAACGGGGTCTCCCAGGGGAGGGTCCACAGGGCGAGCTCAGTGCATCAATGAGACAAAAGAAAAGACACTGAATGCTCCGTGAAGCCAGCAAGGGGTCGTTTTCAATTCAGTCCCGGATAACCTGGCTGCAGGGGCTGAGGGAGGCTCTGAGCTGAATATCAATCACTGATAATAAATATCACATCCCCAGCCCTTCACAGCCTCACCTTTCAATATCCCCCACTTCCCTGGGACTTGGATCACCTCCTAAAAGAAGTGTGGGGACACCCTGGACCCATTCCCAGATCAATAGAGCCAAGCAGCATCAAAGAGAATGTTTTCAGCATCTTCATTATTACTTTCAAAAGCTTGGCTTCTCCAGAGAAAATAGTCTTGTTTCCAGAGCCACCAGTCTGTGGATTGCCTTCCAAAGAGGAGAGAAAGTTGAAAGTTATTAATGGGTATCTCCAGGCAATTACAGACACCCTGCCCTGGGGTTTCTGGTTTCTCCCGAGTGCCAGTTGGCGACTCTGCTGCTTCTGGAAGATAACACAGCCTCTGCTAAAAGTCGGCGAGATGCTCGATCAAGTCCTGCGGGTTGTGGCAGCTTCTGCAAGCAAAGTCGCGTCCTGTAATTTGACTGCAGGCAAGACAGTTGCTCATGTTCGGGGCAAGAGAGTCCTGACATGGCGAGAACCCCAAAAGACCGCCGGGAGAACATGGTGAAAAGCCGTGTTCACCGTCCGAGGAATCTCGAAAAACCTGTTAGGGAATGATTCAACCTCCCAGTGCTAAATGCACTTGATAATTTTTTTTTTCTTTTTCAGAAAAGCAAGGTTGGAGGGGGCCAGGAAGGGTGAAGATATGCTGAATGAGGACAGAGCCCAGCATCAATCAGGACCAACCCCCAAAGGAGGCAAGATGTCAAAAGGAAGGACCAGCCAACTGACATATGGGTTCCACGCAGGGAACATTCAGACCTCTCCTTGCTTGTGGATCCTGGAATTCCAATGTTTGGACCTCAGCCTCTTTCAGAGCCCAAGATCAGCTCAGCAATAGCCTTCTCAAGGTATCAGAGAGCAGGCCATCTGCCAGAGGGGCATCAAATAGTCTGCCCGTCAACCAGTTCTAGCTGAGCCCCGGGGTGCTGCTATTCTGTGAGCTTCTTCCAAAAGGGCTCCCCACTCACACCTGTCATTTTTTTTTCTTACAGCCTATTTCTCTCCTTAATCCATCCCACCATAGCCCCGCCATCCCACTCATCCCAATCTCCAATCTTCCAAACAAGACCAGATCTCCCTCTTTCTCAATGTGCTTCAGGACACAAAGGGAGAATCGGCACCCCGGGCTCAGGTCTGGGGGCCGAGGAGGTGGGTTCCGCAGAGGGAGAGGGTTCTTAGGGCAGGGTTGGAGCCACCTCAGAGCTGTCTGCCTCTGGATTCTGTCATTAGAGTCGCTGGGTGTTTGATCGCCTCCCTGACGCAGAGTAATTAAAATCCTGCACTGTTTGTTTTCATTTCCTTTGATAAATGGAGCAAACGGCTCACAAGCAAGGGCAGCGATGTTTCCCGTCATTCACCCTCGGCTGGCTCCTCGTTTCCAGGAACATCCCACTCTCCTCCAAATGGGGACCACACAGCGGGAGGTGCAGGAGTAGGGTCCTGTGAGGTCCAAGAGCCCTGGCAGGATGGATCCACACAGCTGCGGGGAAGGTGTTCAAGGACGATCTCTCGGGGAGGACTAGCCCTGTCCCTTTTTAACCTTTAGTGGGGAGACATGGTCAGGGCAGGTCTTTGTTAAGACTCTTCTGTTTGGCTTGCAAAGGCATCCCTCTTCCCCAAGCCATTATGAAAAAGAAACAGGAAGATCCCATCATCAAGGAGAAAATGCCTTCTAACTCTCAGTCTCTCCATCCAAGAAATGGGTACAGTTGTATCTGCCCTGCTTATCACACTAAGATGCCATGGCAATTCAACAGTAGGAACAGCGCTCAGACAGGAGGCTCTAAGGAAGCGAACTTGTCAATGAGCTTCCAGCATCATCCCCGCCTCCCTAGGGCGCAAAGGGACAGCCTGGCTGGTTCCCAAAGCAATTTAGTGTCTCTGGCTAAACAGGGGCTGCTGAGGAAGGACAGGGAAGGGGAGGCGGTGGGAAGACAAGGGCGTTCGGAGGAAATTTCTGCACCGTCCGCTCTGTGAGAAGAGCTCGCCTGTTGCTCTTGCAAACCTCTAGGAGGTGCTGGAGGCCTCTGGCCTCACCTGTCATGACTTGCTTTCCCAAGTTGCTCCACAGCCATGGCAACTGCAAGAAAAATGTCCTTCCCCTAATGACCTTCAGGTCTGTGTACCTGGATTTTGAGGCAAATAACGGCCCCTGCAGTGATGACCTCTGTCCTGGAGTTGCCCCTCAAGCCACTTCTCCTGTGACAGCTTCAAGCCACCCCTCAGATGCAGGCTGGATCTGCTGAGGTCAAGGCCAGTCCACCCCGATGATTCTAGCAGCACTGTTTGCGTCAGCCAAGACACAGAAGCCACCTAGGAGCCCATCGACGGAGAAGCGGAGAGAGGCGGATGCGGTTCGTGTATACAGTGGAATACTACTCAGCCACAGAAAGAATGGAATCCTGCCATCTGCATCAACACGGATCGCCTTGGAGGGTATTCTGTCTAGTGACATAAGTCAGAACAGACAAATACTGCCTGATACCACATGTAAGTGGAATCTAAAAAATACAACAGAAAAATAAAACAGAAACAGACTCACAAACACAGAAAACAAACCTGTGGTCACCAGTAGGGAGAGGGAAGGGGGGACAAAATAAGGGCTGGGGATTAAGAGATACAAAGTGCAATGTGTAAAATAAATAAGCTACAAGCATATATGGTACAACAGAGGGAACACAGCCAGTATTTTATAATAACTATAAGTGGAGTATAATCTTTTCAGATTGTAACTCACAACATTGTATATATGAATCATAATATTGTACATCAACCATGCTTTAATACAATATTATTAAAAATTTAAAGAATTCTTTTAAAATGCAATGGCTGAATAGAATTTGGGGGAACTTTAATTGCTGAGCCTCAGTTTACTCACCAGTAATGCAGGGATAATAATAATCATATCATATCACTGCTGTGAGGAGAGAAAAGAACATAAAGTACCTAAGATCTTGATGCATAAAAGGTATTAAATAAATAGTAGCTATTCATCTTTACTACTAAAGATTGCAGCTTTTTTGAGGGGGAAAGGGGGTAAGGGATAAATTTGGAGTTGGGGATTAACATATACACAAGACTCTATATAAAATATATAAACAAAAGGACCTACTTTGCTGTATAACACAGGGGACTATATTCAATATTTCATAATAATCTATATGGAGAACAATCTGACCAAGAATGTACACATATATATGTATAGGGTTTCCCCAGTGGCTCAGCAGTAAAGAATCTCCCTGCAATGCAGGAGCCACAGGAGATGTAGGTTTGTTCCCTGGGTTGGGAAGATCCCCTGGAGGAGGGCATAGCAACCAACCCCAGTATTGTTGAGAAGCCTAGTGGGTTCATAGGGTTGCAAGAGTCTGCCAAAACTAAAGCACCTTAGCACGCGTGTACATATATGTATATATAACTGGATAAATGTATATGTATATTTATGTAAATAATCACTTTGCTGTCCATCTTGAAAGGAACACAACAATATAAATCAATTATACTTAAACAAAAAACTATCTGAAAATAAATAAAAATTTTAAGTAGATTACAGCTTTGAGAAGGATTGTATAATCCTTCACCCATTCCCTTCCTCAATTCAAAAGTTCCTTCACCCTAATTCCTGATCATAAAAACGAAGTCAGCGCCTGCATCATTCCAGCCAGCCCCAAAGAATGTTTTGGAAAGGACTCCAGATTCAGCACCAAGGAGAGCGGAGGGGTCCCCTGCAGGTCACGCGCTCTGCTCCCGGCAGATGGTGAGTCCTGCAGGGGACCAGCTGCTAAAGGGCTGGCGGGTACCACCCCACGCTGGCATCCCAAGTCGTCAGGTCAGGTGGCACAGCTGCCTAGAGAGAACCAGAGAACCCAGCCTGAGGATCTAGAAATGAGGCAGGGAGGAACTAAGGACCTGCACCAGCCATGGTTGACCACGGGCCACTCTCAATACACAACTGCCCTGTCTCCATCACCTTTAACCCAAACAAAAACCCACCACCAGGAACTGTCTCCTTTTCTGCTTTCACTGGCTCATAACATATTTCCAATAATGATATTCCTCTGCCCACCTCTCTCCCAGTTATAGGAAGGAGGAGTAAGATGAAATGCTCTAAGCTTCCCAGAAGAAAGAGATAAAAGGCAATATATCTCTTGGGGTCCCCCCAAATTGCAAAATGTTTCCTCAGCCATGTCACCTGTCTCTTGAAGAGCACACATCTCTAACTCCTGGATTTTCCTGTACCTTGGTCATTCTCAACATACTACTTGAGAATGGGGTCCCAGGATGATGTTACCCAGATGGGGTTACAGTGACGCTCTTTCCTGCTTCCAAACCACTGGACAAGACGGTCACACATGATTGTGTGTGTCTCATTCATGAGGAAACCCTTGAATGCCTAGATCAGTGTTCCGCACAGCATAGGCACTGCTCAATGTCTGCTCAATGACACTGTAGTTCCTATGCCTGCCTATCATTCAATAGGGCTCTAACTTAACTGGAATCCAGAGAGAACTACTGAACACCATCTGTGAGCTCATGGCCCCCAAGGCTTTCTCGGCTCTGTAAATGGTACAAAGCACTCACCCAGCTACTCCCGAGAGAAGCCCAAGACTCCTCCTTGACTGCTCTTTGTTTGCACCCACTTCCAATCTGCAAGCAAGACATGTTGCTTCCAACTCAAAAACAGATCCCGAATCCAACAACTCTTACAGGCAGGACCCCTGGAGCCTAAGCCAGCATCATCTCTCCTGGGGTCCCGTGAAGCACCTCCCTGCTCTCCAGTCTCCATCGTGCCATCTGATCATCCATCCTTTGAAGGACTAGGGTGATTTCACACATCAATCAGACACCACCGCTTTCCTGCTTAAAGGCTAGTGAAGCTTCCCAGGCAATAAGGCCCAAACATGCTGCCCAGCCCAGAAGCCATACCTGATCTGGACCCTGCCTCCCTCCCTGGCTGAATCTCCGTCTACACTCCCCACATACACCCTCCAGCCCCACTGGCCTTCCCTCCATCCTCTTGAAGACACCAAGCTCATCCTTGGAAGGTTCATCGACCCGATCTCTGTCTGCTGCCTTCTTGCAAGTCTGACCAAGCCCCCACATGTGCAGGCACCCACCCCTCTCCTGATGACACTATTCTTTACCTGGTCAGCCTGCTTTCCCTGCATGAGAGCTCGAACCAGTACATAAAGTGATGCAATTTGTGAGTTAATGGTGTAACTTCCCCCAGAAGAATTTAAGCTCTTGAGAGAGAGACTTCCTTGTCTTATGGATGGCTAGCTCCCCGGAGCCCGGAATGCCACAAGGCGCATGGTAGGTCCTCCACAAACAATTGTGGGATGACTAAACTAAACAGCGTGAACTAGCACTGTCTTCACGAACCAAGTTCTTTCTCACTGAATTTAGTTCTGCACACACATGTGTATTTATAGATCACATGGGGAGGGAATAAGCCCTCCAGAGACATTATGTAAACCCTCAACCTGGTAACTCTTATCAAAGGTGAGCGATTTACAAATACGAATGTTCGTCTCTCACAGATACATGAGGTCAGCAGTTCTCAGACTTTTTGTTCTCAGAACCCCTTTCCACACTTAAAAACGATTGAGAATTCAAGGGCTTTTGTTTACGTGGGTCTTATCTCTCAGGGTTGAATGTGATAGAAATTTAAGCTGAGATGTTTTTTATTTTATTTATTTTTTAATTGAAGGATAATTGCTTTACAGAATTTTGTTGTTTTCTGTAGGGTCCAAGAGGGAGGGGACATACGTACACCTATGGCTAATTCATGTTGATGCTTGACAGAAAACTGAGACTTTAAAAAAATATTTATTAACTCATTTTAAAATAACAATCATAGGGATTCCCCTGGTGGTTCAGTGGTTAAGACTCCGTGCTTCCATTGAAGAAGACAATGGTTCAATCCCTGGTTGTGGGAACTAAGATCCCACATACTGTGCAGCAATGCCAAAAAGTAGAAAAATAAAATTAAAAGGGTTTGCTATAAAAAATAATAATATGAAATCATTACATTTTCACATGCATTTAATATTTATATAACACTATATTCTAAATGTCTCATGATATCCTAGATTAATCCTGGAACAGAAGAAGAACGTTCATGGAAAACCTGGTGAAATCCACATGAAGTTAATCAACATGAGGTTAGTTAATAGTGGTGTACCCACACTAATAACTATATTAATATTAATCATTTCTAAGTGTTAAACACTTAGTTTTGATAAACATACTATGGAAATATAAGACTCCATACCGGAGGAAAGTGAATGAAGGGGATACAGAAACTTTTTGTACTATGTTTGAACTTCTCTATAAATATAAAATTAATTTAAAATAAAGATTTGTTTTTTAAAAGCTGTATTTAAAATAGATTACTGAATTAGTGTGAAGAGTGGCACTATTTTGCTTTTCTGCAAATCTCTTTTATGTAGAAGCTCTTCTAGCTCAGTGGAAGAAATCTGGTTTCTTTTATCTGTATCTGCATTCAGTCTGTTGTGATGTGCTGTTTTAGTTGAAGTAAATGAAACAGTTCACATAGATATATCATTGGAAAAGGGAGGATATAATAGCCTTAGCATAGGATTATGGACATTTTTTCTGTGATACTACATCGAAATTTGACAAGGGGTCACTTCGTAAAAGGTTAGATGCATTATGAAACATGAACCCTTATCAGTGAACTTTTTTGTACTTTGTTACGATAGACTCCGCTAGTCTGTCTTACATTTTCAGTGTATCTTCTACCCATCAATGATTTCATAACAACCTGCATTGATCATATGGAAAACAGTTCACTGAGTTATGTAGATCTCTCAAATTTTNACAACCTGCATTGATCATGTGGAAAACAGTTCACTGAGTTATGTAGATCTCTCAAATTTTGACAAATTTCATTGTGCCGTATCAAAAATAAAGAACATTCATTAATATCAACCACCTCATCAGAAAGTCTTTAAGGTTTGGGAAGCTGTCAAACTCATCGTGATAGATACAAATTTTCCAAAATTCTAATTTTCACTTGAGTGCTTAGATTTTATCACCGGTTAAAAAAAAAAATACAGTCAGTTGCATTTCTTAAAATGGCAAACTTGTTTCATTCAATTTTGAGAAAGAAAGTGTCTCACAAATATTCAAATCTGAATAACCATATTTTCAAAGAGTAGTTTATCTACCAGTCCTTTTTTCAAGGAAAAATAGTATTCCATGTAAAAAGCAGTAGGTCAGTGCCCAACACAAGCAGCTGGGCATGTACTTCTCAAGACAACTGTCACACCATGTAGAAAAAAAATCCTTCGTGTGCCATTCCCACTTCATCACATAGGATGCTAAGAAAATGTGTACTCAAAGGCTGATAACCAACACCATTATTAATCTCTAAAACTTCAGCTTTCTTAAGTACAGCTGACAGTCTGGGATTTCGGTTTACTGCCGCAAGTGGTGGCTGCTACGCTGGCGGCTAGCACAGTTGACTTCTAGCACAGTGATTTGGACTGAGTCACCTGCAGTATTACCACTTCTCTTTTATTGGTCGAGGTTTCAACACTTTCCACATGTGTTTCCACAAACTTCCACAAGTGGAAAGTGCAAAGAACACCTCGAGAAAATGATGAAAATAACATCAGCCTTGCAGACATCCTGTAAGCGTCTTAGGCATCCCCAGCAGCCTTTGGACCACATTTTGTGATCCACCCTTGTGAATGGTCTACCGCTAAGATCCCCCTACATGAAAACATTCAGAGAGCACCCACTGCAGGCTGACTGCACTCTAAGTTCCCGTGGAGAGTAAGGCTAGGACAGCACAAAAGGAGAAAGATAAAGTCCCTTCCCTAGGACTTCAAAACATGGTTACATACACCATGGATTCATAAAAGAACCCCAAATAATTTAAGGAATGACAGTGGTAGCAAGACAGAGATGCAAGTGAGAATTCAGAGTGCTAAGGCAATGCTGACTGTGGACCTTCAGGGGTCAAGAGGATTAGGGAGGGGGAGATTCCAGGTCAATCCTTTGGCAGAGTTAGCTCCGAATTCTGGATTTCTCCCCCCTATGCCCAGCAATCCAGCTCTGGTGAATTCTGAGGATCATGGCCTCAACCCAAAGATTGCAGGTAGTGTGACAACCATCCCAGGCAGGAAGGAAAGACAGCAGCAGGGTGCATGAGATGCTTTCTGTAAGTTAAACAGTGCAGGAGAGAGAGACAGAAGACCCGGGCCAGATACCAGTGGGAGCCAAGGCCTACACTTGGGTGAGGGACAGAGAGAAGGGAAGACTTTGGGATGCTCCAAAGGGGCTGATTATTAGAAAAATATAAAAAAAATATGGAAGGTCATCATCCAAGAACAGGTAGGGCAGTTTTGAGCTGAAGTTTATACCAGAGGAAGACGCTACACCAGCAGCATCCGAAACACCCACAGCTAATTTGAACACAGTGGCATTCACGCTTTTCCTCCATCCCCCGCTGTTTGTGTTCATTTCAAATGACACTAGACTTCAGAAATTGGCCACCTGCCCACGTAACTCAGGCTCTTCATAAATGGCTGGTCCACACCAAAGCCACTGGCGCCTGCACTATTTTTCTGAGAAGCCGTGGTATGTCACCCTGCAAAGCCAGGATGGCCATCAGCCCAGTGTACCCCCACAAGAGCCCATCAGAGGTGGTGATGGCTTTTTTGCTGGCTGCTCTGATGGCCCTGGTGCCAAATGACTCAAAACCCCTCAGGCTCTCTGTTGCTAGGCTCTGGATGATGCAAAGCCAAGGCCCAGAGACATGTTCAGGGGAGATGAAAATTGTTTCTGTCCCAGCAAATCCACAGGCTTGGGTACCACAGCCCTGCATCACACAGTCAGCACAATGGAATCAGAACCAGTTCTCAAGGAGGCGGGGCATTTTTCCCAACAGAATTGACCCGTGTCTTTCAGGTCCACCCACCACTTACAGGGCCTATCCTTCCATCATGTGGTGCTATTGTGATTCCAAGCATTACTTTCTTTAAAATATTTTTAGGATGATGCTAATTCTCCATTTTATTTTTCTGCTATTTATTTACTTATTTTTGGCTGCACCATGCAGCTTGTGAGATCTCAGTTCCCCAACCAGGAACTGAACCCATGCCCCTTGCAGCAGAAATGCAGATTCTTAGCCACTGGCCTACCCACCACCAGTGAAGTCCCCAAGCATCCCTCTTTAAGGAGCCATTCGATCTAGTTATTCATCCCACGAGAACCCCAGGCTCTGAATAAGGAATGAGCTGTGCTAAGTCTTAGTCCCCATAGTCTATGTGAGCTAGGGAAGGGACACAGTGAATTCTATACCATGCCCTTACTATCTCTTCCCCTGTGTTTGTCTCAACTCTCTAAATAGACAGTGAGCCTTTAGGAAGGCTATGATGAGTGACAAAGGAATGTAGAAAGATTGAGGGTTACTCGGAGGAGAAAGAATTCTTTCTGGACACCTTTCCTCTGGGTGTCCTGGGATGCCAGATGGAGGCAGCAGAATTAAGGAGCTAATACAAGGCAGGAAGGATGGGAAAAGGCAGACAAAGTGCAGAGGCATTCCAGGAGAGGCAGGATGTTGGGTGCAAAGGCACAGAGAAAGATGTTTGTACAGTACAGAATGTGTACCACTCTGGCAGGAGTGCAAGGTTAAAGCATGGAAATTAGTGAAGATAATGTAAGAAAAGTAGGCTGAGCCCATCATGTAAAGGAAATTGAACGTCAGACTGCGGGAAACAAGGGCAATTAAGACAACTGCAGCCCAGCAGGGTGTGTGGAAGGGAAGCTGCTACACAGAGCAGAAGACAGCAACCCCGGCGATGTCTGGAAGGACGGATGCTGGAGTATCTTGGCTCAAAGGATGTCGTGGTCCCCAGGCAGGCATTGGGGCATGGACAAGAAGCACTTGACAAGGACAGGAAACAGCACAGGCGAGATGCTGAGGCCTGGAACAGTATTTTGCCTCCAAAAGACTACAGGCACAAAGCTATGGCTGGAAGGGGCTGTAAAAGAGCCGTGGGGGCTGGAAGAGTAGATGTGGACAGGGGCCATGTTGCACTTGGGCGGGAGCAGTTGATGGTTTCCAACATACACCCCAAAAAGCATCAGGAGCTCATGAAGGAACCTCAGGGCTGCAACTCTACAAGAACAGATGGGAAGTTTGTGCAAGCATGCTCCCATCTTCATTCGAAAGGCAATCTCTGCTCCGAAGAAAGAGTTCTAATCTATGATCATATTTAAGTTTGAAAACTTCTGATATTGGTGTTAGTCATTCAAGGCATGCAGGCACAAAGGACGGAAGCGATCAGGAAGCCAGTAAAGCAGCCGGACAACCTGGCTGCCTGGAGTGAGGAGGGCAAGTGAAGAGACCACTGCTTAGCTCAGTTGAGAGGTGATCAAGACTAGGCTATGACTACCAAAGAAAGGAAAAAAGTTTAAAAGATGCATCTGAGAGCATCAAGAGCATCCTTCAAGAAAGGATTCACCAGGACTTGAAGGTTAATTTCACATGAGGAACCACAGTGAGACTTCACTACACATCCACTGAAATGATTACAAAGAAAAGGTTAACAATAACTAACGCTGGGAGGGGACAGACAGCCTTACAAATTCTCATGCATTGATGGCAGGGGGTGGGAAAGGGGTGCCCACGGTGGAAAACTGTGCAGCAATTATTGTTAACGTGAAATACACATTTACTCTATGATCAACTATTTCAGTCCTAGATATTTACCCAAGAGAAATGAAAACATACAGTCCCAAAATGACCCATCTAAGAATATACATAATAACTATGCTCATAAAAGGAAAAAACTGGAATTTTCCCATATGCCCATCAACTGGAAAATGGACAACCCAGTTTTGGTATCTCCATATCATTGAACACAACTCAATGATAAAAAGGAATGTACTATCCATCTAAGGAACAATCTCAAAAATCAGGATGTGAAGCAAAACTTTAGACATAAAAGAACTCAATGCATGATTCCATTTAAATGAAGCTTAAGAATAGGCAAGACTCTTCTCTATGAGGAAAATCAGAACACTGGGGATCCCTAAAAAGGTCAGGAGCAAACACTTGGGGATAATGGGTTGTATTTTTATTTGGGTTTTTTATTTGTATTTTTATTTGTATTTTGCATTGGAAAAGACCCTGATGCTGGGAAAGACTGAAGGTGGAAGGAGAAGGGGATGACAGAGGATGAGATGGTCGGACGGCATCACCGACTCCATGGACATGAGTTTGAGCAGGCTCCAGGAGTTGGTGATGGACAGGGAGGCCTAGCATGCTGCAGTCCAAGGGTCGCCAAGAGTTGGACACAACTGAGAGACTGAACTGAACTGAACTATGCAATGTAAACATTTATCAATACTCACTGAACTCTACACTTCATATCTAAGCATTTCACTGTGTGCTTTGAAATATACTTTGGTGACTTTTTTCACTCAAGGAGCCTGGAAAAAGGAAAAGTCAAAGGTGACTTGAGTTCACCTGAACAGACAGAAAGAAGAAGCTTTCCACGAAGGAAACAGGGAATCGATCAGGGGTGAGACGGTGCTCTGTTTCACCTCCCCTGAAGCTTCCTGTTTATGCTGAAACATTTGGATTCTGTCTTTTGCCTCCTCTTAGATCGTCAGCTGCCTGAAGTCTCTTTAGTGCGAGATCCGGGGCAGACCGGCCCCGTGGTCCCTGGTGCTGCCTCAGCCTTGAGATCAGGCGGTGACTTCTCTTCTCTTCCCTCTGGATCCCCAGGTTGACCAGCTTAATTAGCGAGTATAGGGAAGCCCTGCTGAATGAGTGATTCTGGGTCAAGGTGCTACCTTTGCTGGAGAAGAGGGCTTCATTTCTGTGGGTCTAAGAGAAGTTCAAGGCCTTCACCCAAGGAAAGGCTAATTAGAAGACTTAGGCTCCACGAAGGGCAGGCTGCAGAGATCTATGAAAGGGTTTCCCCCAGCCTCAGCTCACATTATCTGCTTCCCCATGAAGTGTTCAGGTCCGTTCTCAAGGCACCAGCGAATGCTCTTTGGGGGAGAATGGATACATGTATATGCATGACTGAATCCCTTTGTTGTCCACCCCAAACTACCATAACATTGTTAATCAGCTATACCCCAAAACAAAACTATATACAGACTTCTCAGAAATCCCTTCTCCTTTTGGCTCCTCTGTTCTCACCCATCACGTTCATCCCCCGGCCTTGTCCTCCTTGTCAACATCGTCCAACAGGTGGAATCAGCCCACACTCCCTGTACAAGGTCCCGGCCCGGCCCCTGCCCCGTGCGGCTAAAGGCGGCCCTGCGAGGCAGGACAGCCGTATTTATGCTGACCGCGCGGCACATCAGGTCCCGGCGTCCTCCCGGCATCAAGGTGCATTTTGTTGGCACTTAATTAAATTGGGAGGCAGAGGGGACAACCCCTGAGGTCCAGAGGAAGCCTCTGTAATTGCCCTTGACCATCAACACGTCATACACGCTGCTTCCTCCCAGCAGGGCCAGGCTGCTGGTGCCTGCCTGGCCACTCCTGATCTCAGCAACTTGAGAAGTACTGTGTTAAGAGGACAAAATTAGATTTACGCAAAATACCCAGGAAAGTGGCACGCCGACCTTCCGGGTTTCCCGGATCCCCTCCTGCTTCAGAAGCCGCAGGGGAGCTGACCCAGGTCGTTCTCCCTACCCTCATCAGATGGTGAAAAGGCTTAACCAGAGACACAAACCCTCACTAAGGAAAGTGACAGCCCCGCCTTGCCCGCTGCACACAAGCAGCACAAGCGTGGGAACCCAGATGGCACCCCCCTAAACGCCCTGCAGTGGCAAGTGGAGGGTCTAGGGACACACTCCTGGAGGATTCTGAGCTAACTGTCAGACAAAGACGAGGATAAGTCCAGCTCTCGTCTTCAGCGGGCGATGGACAGAAGCAAAACGACTCGGATTAAGAGCAGAGCCCAAAGGACTTCCCTGGTGGCTCAGTGGTTAAGACTCCATGCTTTCAGTGCAGGGGGTGTGGGTGCGATCCCTGGTCGAGGAACTAAGATCCCACATGCTGTGCAGCATGGCCAGAAAATAAAATTTAAAAAGCAGAGCTCAAGGTAAAAGGCAGTGACACAGCTACCAGATATCAAACCAAATGCTGTGTGTTCACAAGAGATGCTTCAATTACAATCTCGGTGGTCGGGAATATAAATTACCCTGCGGTGAAACGAAGCATCTATCTATCT
Source organism: Redunca redunca (assembly GCA_006410935.1). NCBI lineage: Eukaryota > Metazoa > Chordata > Mammalia > Artiodactyla > Bovidae > Redunca > Redunca redunca. The sequence goes on from SJYQ01002953.1 coordinate 571,770, forward strand.
ATCTATCTATATATATATATATATATATATATCCGTGCACAGCAAGTTAAGTCACAAGGGTTAAGTGGAGAAAGAGGGTAGCCAGGACCCAAGCATCTCATGTTGTGGCAGAGTGATGTCACACAGCTCTTCCTTCAACATCTCCCAAATCTACTTTTCAGCCTCACCATGCAAACGACTTGATAATACTGAAAAAGATGTCTGAAATCCTACTGAGAAGTAACACAATGGTATGCAGTAAGTAAAAAGCACAGAATTGGGGGTCAGTTAAATCAAGGACTAATCCTAGCTCTGGAATCGGTGCCTGCGGCAAGTCACAGACTGTTTCAGCCTCAGTGTGCACATCTGAATACAGGGATAATAATACCTGCTTATATACAAGCAATGTTTGGTAATGACCCCTGCCACAAAAAGCCTCTTGTCCGTAAGTGATGTCATAAGATGCTTCTTTCCCTCTCTGACTGACTTCACTGACTCAGATCCATCCATGTTACTGCAAAAGAAGTGATACAAATGAATTGATTATTTACAAAACAGACTCAGAGACTTAGAGAACAAACTTATGGTTACCAGGGGGAAGAGAGAGGGAATTTGGGATGGACATGTACACACTCCTGTATTTAAAACAGATAAACAACAAGCACCTACTGTATAGCACAGGGAACTCTGCTCAATGTTATGTAACAAGCTAAATGGGAAAAGAATTTGAAAAAGGATACCTGCATATGTATAACTGAATCACTTTGCTCACAACTGAAACTAACACGAGGAACAACAGACTGGTTTCAAATCGGGAAAGGAGTGCGTCAAGGCTGTATATTGTCACCCTGCTTAATAATTTATATGCAGAGTACCTCAGGAGAAATGCTGGACTGGATGAAGCACAAGCTGGAATCAAGATTGCTGGAAGAAATATCAATAACCTCAGATATGCAGATGACACCACCTTTATGGCAGAAAGTGAAGAACTAAAGAGCCTCTTGATGAAAGTGAAAAAGTAGGCTTAAAACTCAACATTCAGAAAACTGAGATCATGGCATCTGGTCCCATCACTTCATGGCAAATAGATGGGGAAACAGTGGAAACAGTGGCTGATTTTATTTCTGGGGGCTCCAAAATCATTGCAGATGGTGACTGCAGCCATGAAATTAAAAGACGCTTACTCCTTGGAAGAAAAGTTATGACCAACCTAGAAAGAATATTAAAAAGCAGAGACATTACTTTGCCAACAAAAGTCCGTCTAGTCAAGGCTATGGTTTTTCCAGTAGTCATGTATGTATGGATGTAAGAGTTGGACTGTAAAGAAAGCTGAGTGCCAAAGAATGGATGCTTTTGACCTGTGGTGTTGGAGAAGACTCTTGAGAGTCCATTGGACTGCAAGGAGATCCAACTAGTCCATCCTAAAGGAAATTAGTCATGAATATTCATTGGAAGGACTGATGCTGAAGCTGAAACTCCAATACTTTGGCCCCCTGAGGTGGAGAACTGACTGATTTGAAAAGACCTCATTGCTGGGAAAGATTGAAGGTGGGAGGAGAAGGGGACGACACAGGATGAGATGGTTGGATGGCATCACTGACTTGATGGACATGAGTTTGAGTAAACTCCAGGAGTTGGTGATGGACAGGGAGGCCTGGCGTGCTGCGATTCATGGGGTTGCAAAGAGTCAGACACAACTGAGCGACTGAACTGAACTGAAACTAACACAACATTGTTAATCAACTCTACTCCAGGATAAAACAAAAAAGTTAAGAGACAAAGCCTTTCGCCCAGAGATGTTCCAATCTGAAAGAAACGGATCACTGGCATGAGTTGAACACCAGCTCGAGATGAGGCTGGGGGATACATCACAGGACGGGGAGCCAAACAGAACCCAAATGTCAGCCAACAGTCACAAGAGCCACTGTGACACACTGCACATCCACCCCCAACTGCAGAATTTACAGGCATAAGAAATGTATTGATTAGGACAGACCTATTTCCACTTTATAACAATGTCCAATATCATCTTAGGTCTTTTCAAAGGGAAATGATAATCCTTTGCATCATGACATCACCACAGTGGGCAGGATCTCCCTCTGCTTGCTCCCAGGACCACCCAGGAAGCTCTGTGAAGAGCTGTGGTCGATTGCCACAGGGCCTTGGACATATGGATTGGCCAGCTCGAACATTAGGATAATAGCTCCTGAATTATTTCAGCTTATGGAGAATTTTGGCAGAGAATGCAGGCTACTGTTTCCCTCCTGTGACTGGTAAGAGCTTCCAACTCTAAGCCCCCCTCCCCCTCCCNCCCCCCCCCCCCGCCCCAAACCATCAAGAGATATTCATGAGCAACTACTGTGTCTGCAAATAAGGATGCAGACACCAGGCTCTGACCCTTCCCTCATGAAGCTGACAATCTAAAGATGGAAGGCTGATTTTCCAATATAATAACCAAAAATCTCAGAGGGAAGTGGGCGGTGCTATATGAGCCCTAGGAAGTCATGAAACCCACAACTAGGAAGCCAGGAGACGCTTCCTAAAGAAAGTGGTGGGAGAAAGACCCTGAAGAATAAGTCTCAGCCTCCTCACTGCCTCCAGGAAGCCCTCTCTGATCACCACTTTGATCTAAATCAGGCACTCCTCACACTCTTGTCCTTATCACCATTGCCATTTACATATTCACGTTATCTTTGGCCCCTGAACTAGTTCCAGACCCTAGTTCCAGAAAGGAACCAAGTCTCTCTCATGCCCCCAGGCCTCAGGCCAGAGCCGGCACAGGGTCACATGCTCTGTATGTACACGTGGGTGAATCAGGGCAGAGAGGAGACCATCCCGGATAAGAGGACTAGGCCATGCAAAGGGCTGAGCGTTGGAAACAGGCTGCATTTGAGGAACAGGAAACCATTCAGGTGGCACAGAGATCATCCGGGGTCCAGAACACAAGCAAGAGATAAACCTGGAAAAGGAAGCAGTAAAGACACCAGACAGTGATGCGGCAGTTTAGATTCTTTCACAAGGACAACTCGGACTTCGGAAGAGCTGAAACAGGGCAGTTATGTGATCAGATGTGTGTTGCTCTCACTACCGTGTAGGAAGGACCAAGCCAGCAAATGGAAACCGGGTTAGGACGGTGTGCATAAAACCATGTGGAAAGTCAGGGGGGGGCCACGCCAGCACTGGAAGAAAATAGCACTGGAAGAAAATTTGGAGGAAATGAAGGTACAACAGAATCAGTAGGAAATAGAATCTGTTGAAGGTCTTTGAAAGAAGTGGTCGAAGAAAAGGAATGAGTCAAGGACTAGCCCTGGCATTGGCTCAGATGGGGTGCCATTCACTGTGGCCAGAGCAACCCCAGAGGAGGTGGGAGGCGAGGCTGGGAGCGGATGGAGGTAACAATTACGTACAACTGGGTGAGTTTAAGTTCATATGGAGGGACTTCCCTGGTGGTCCAGTGGCTAAGACTCCACACTCCCAATCCAGGGGGCCCAGGTTCGATCCCTCGTCAGGGAACTAGATCCCACATGCTGCAACTAAAGAACCTGTGTGCCGCAACTAAATAAATACATTTTTTTAAATCCCTATGGAGTACTTCCCCGGTGGTGCTGTGGATAAGAATCCGCCTACAGATGCAGGGGACATGGGCTCGAGCCCTGGTCCAGGAAGATTTCACATGCGCCACAACTGCTGAGCTCACGCTCTAGAGCCTGTGAGCTGCCATCTGAGTGGCCCCACGTGCTGCAACTTCCGAAGCCCACGCGCCCCGAGCCTGTGCTCTGCAATCAGAGGAGCCACCCCAACGAGAGGCCCAGGCACCACAGCAAAGAGCAGTCCCCACTCAGCACAATCAGAGAGATCCCATGCTCAGCAACGAGCACTCAACACAACAGCAAAAGCACCCCTTAAAGTTTCTAAGAGAAAGTGCCCAGCAGGCAACAGAATGCACCAAAGCGTCTCAGACCAAGAACTGGACTTGAGCTAGAGTCCTGAGACAAATCCATCTAGTGACCGTCACTGAAGCTAGAGAACATAGGAAACTCTGAAATTCATCAGAATAATGTAATTTTGAGATACCAATGATGGAAAACCTTGTGAAAATCATTCATTATGTCAGAAATCAAAGTAAAGCTGTCTACCATCAATATCCATGATCTAGTATCCATTTAAAGATTACACACACACACGCGTGCACACACACACACACACACTTTTACTTTTATGACAGCATTTACCTCTATAAAGTAATTAGCACACATTATTACTTGTTCAACAATTAGATCATAAAGTCCTAGAAAATGGGAATATATTTTTACTCATATTTTATTTGTATCTCTCGTGACTGGCACAATTCCAGCACACAGAAGGTCTGTGCGTGGCTTAGGGTTGCATGCCTTGTTTATGACCTTCTGAGTTCCTTTGCCAGCAAACAAATGCATCTGACTTTTGCTTGGGTGGAATAAACCTGAGTTGTGTTGTCCCAGACTCAAGAAGTCTGGCCCACTTCACTCACCCTGGATGGAAAGGCACTTGTCTAACTGCCAGTGTCTAGAAAATCAGCAGAAAATGAGTTCTGTTGAAATTGATTTCCCCTTTAAGAGTTTCCCCTTCTCTCACTTCTACACTGGCTATAGGCCCACAGATAAAACTCAGCACTGAAATCTTACAGATCTGAAAATGTTTGCATTTCAGAAGAAACTGGAGAAAACTTGAGAAAAATAAATCGGGGGGGGGGGGGNGGGGGGGGGGGTCAGGTGGGGTGGCCCTCAGATGTGCCACGCTGGCAACACCTCCAAGTTGTTACCATCTAGCTGCTGGGAAAGGTCAACGTTAGTGACCAAGATGATGGCTGAACATCTTTCGCAAGGGCAAAAGAGGTCAAGTTCACACTTACTCCGTGTAGCCGGTTACTGTGATGGAGTCCAAGCTCACTCTTCGTGGCCACATGATAGGCCAACGAATCCAGGTCAATGAACCCGAGAGATGAGGTGTTGAGGCACAGCATACAGACGGAGAAGATGGCGGACTAGCATCTCAAAATAACCATCTCATCGTGCCAGGTCTTTTGGCAGAATAGAGATGGGGGTCGGGGGAGGAAGGGAACAAAGTAAAAAGGCCATGAATCTTGTAAATACCTCCCAGAATGGCAAGTCTCAGGCAGGGGATGCCTTAGACTTCCTCAGCCATCTACAGGTGGACAGTGTCCTGAACAAAGGCACTGTAACAGTCAGGCAGAGGTACAGGGTTCCCCGAGGCAGGCCATTCATTCTGATTATAGTAACAGAAGCCATGAAAAGCAAATGAAAGAAACACTTCCAACAGAGAGTTAGAACTGGCTTTTCCCTGCAACAGCACTCGTCACAGTTCCTGGCAGCCATGAGTTGAGGATGACATCATGACCCCAGGTCACACAGGTGACACAAGGGTGCAGCGTCTCAATTCTAAATTTTTCATCTCTATGACTGCAGTGGGTTGTGACTTGTCCAAGTGACTGATATTCTTACACACCACGATGGTATAAGTTGGATTCGAGCAAATATAGAGACAGCCCCCAGCGTGTTAGGAGGTAGCTGTAAAAAGTCTACCAAATTGCATTTGTCAAAAATTGAACTATATGTCACAACATATCAGAAATTGAAAACGCACTGAGCCTGATTTGGATGATATGATATTCCAATATTTATATATGACGAACTGACTTCCTAAAAATATAAAATCCCGAGCACTTTCATTGAAACACTCACTGAAATTCTTCCTCTATTTAGTACGTCAGCTCTTTAAATAAGAGTGACATTCACACCACACAGAATTTTACTGAATGGATTCTGAACAGGGTCAGGCAAAAAAAAAAAAAAAAGTAAAATTAAATCATATTGGTAAAATTTTGATGCAAGATTCCCCTAAAAAATGTCAGGTTTGTGTGTGGATATCTCTTGGCAAAAGGGAAGGCTCAGAGAATCAAGCTCTTTTGAATTCTCAAGTTCGCCATGCCTCATAGCAAGAGTGACAAACGCCACTTTCTCCCATTTCTGAGCTTCAACAGTGTTTCACACAGGAAAGTCCAAGACAAAAAGGGAGTTGTGAATGCAGAGTCAATTGTGCCAATACACACCAAGACTGACATCCCTCAGAAAACGTGTCCTTCAAATAAATCTCCCCCATTATTCCACCTGCACTGCTGTAGAGAGGAGAGCCAGGCGGGTCTGGGGCAGAGAGGAAGGGGGCCTAGTGCAGAGGGGTGGTCCAGCCAGAACAGGAACTTGGCCCCCAGGGCAACCCTGCCAGGGACCCCAGGCCTCTCTCCTCCAGAGTCCACAGAGGATGCGCAATGACCACTGACCCAACATCATTTCCAGGGTGAACCCCAATTGGGTGACTGAAATACATGGCTCATGTCTCCCCAGCAACAGACCTAGGAGGAAAGACGTCGTCCTTATTGTCCTGAGATTCAGACGGAAACTGGAAGTTAGAAAGTAAGTCACCTAAAGCCACACAGCCTCTAGGTATAAAGCGGAGACTCAGTCCCAGACTTCTCATGTAGTCTGAGCCCCAAAAGAAGCTAACTTCCCTTCTCCAACCCACTGGCTGGCTGATCATCAGTCTGACTTTCTCAACAAATGTTTGGATTTTAGAATGCCGGACCAACTAACCCACCAGCTTCTCAAAAGGAAAGAAAGCCAAGAAGCAGGTGAATGGCCATGAGCAATCCTCGGCTCCATGGGCCTCCTCGGAGCCCACTCCCAGAGCTAGCCTGGTGTTTCCCAGTGTCTGTCTAGTGGCTGAGAACAGAGATCGACAATTCTGGTTCACACCATCTCCAGATCTCAGCAGTATTCTCACTGCCTCCATCCCTGACCTTTCTGGGCCCCCAGAAAGAAGAGGTTCCCCTGTGATTGTCCCTCTGGAATTCGTATCCACCACTGCAGGGCCACGCCATCTGCGACTTCATCTCTTCCCTTTTCCTGATTCCGTCGCCTGTGGGTAACAGTGGTGGGGACCAGAGGACCCAGAGCCCCGCGGGCTGCAGGGTTCTGCCTACAGTGCTGGTGTCCGGGGACTGGAAAACCTCAAGTGCCCCATTGCAAGCAGATCCATTTCCACTAGTAGCTGGTGGATGTGCATTCAGAGCCCACGGGCACCCCAGGCACATTTCCAACAAACGATGTGGCACACACAGGAATTCATCTGAATCCAGCAAAAATCACTTAGCTTAATAACGCTGCCCTGATTTAATTTTAACTTTTCATAAAGCATGAGCGATGAGCGGGGGATGCTTGGTTTTTTTTTTATGGATTACTGATGAGACCGGGCTCACATCTGGCTGTTTCATCTTTTTTTTTACAACTTCCCAAAAGAAGGGTGTTGGGAAAGGAAGTGGTGGATGATTGAGGGGAGGGCAGCACCTGCAAAATACACCAGCAAAATGCCTTGGGGGTGGGGACGCGGGGACGGCTGGCGAGAGCCCACGGAGCCAGAAACACTGGCCTCAGCGGATGGATTCAGGGCTGTGGCTGTCTGTGTCCAAAAAGAAAGGCACCACACGCATGCGCACACCCTCTCCTGTACACACGTGCACAGGTACACATTTATACACACACACAGGGCACACTAATGAAGAAACAGTACCGGACCCCCGACCCAGTCTGTATTTAGGCACAGGAAGCCCAATGGCTCCCTACAGAGTGACTCCGGTTTACAGGCAGGAGATTGGACCAGATGTTCTAACAAAGGCATCATGAACACTTGCTTCTTTTTCCAACTCAAACTGCAAAATACATCCAGCCTTCCACCATCTCCACAACTCTGCTGTCAGAAGGCATCCTCTCCCCTCACCTGCATTATTACCCTGGGCTCCTTGTCGGTCCCTCTGCGCCCTCTTCTGTCCCCTGTTTTATTCTCAAAGGAGCAATCAGAGTGATCCTGGCAAACAGAAGTCAGATCCTAAGATGCCTTTGCTCAGGCCTCCCCAGTGGCTCCCCATTTCTCTCAGAGTAAAGCCAAAGGCATTGCAGTGACTGCAGAGCCCTGCGTGACCTCCCAGCCTCCTTCCTCTTCGCCTCTGTCTGAACCACCAACTGCTTTGGCTTCGCTCCACAGTTCCAGTCCCACGATCTTCTTACTACGTCTCAAACATGCCAGGCATGCTGACCCCAGGGCCTTTGCACTTGCTGTTTCCTCTACCTGCAAGTCTCTTCCTCAGATACCACCCCACAGCTCCTTCACTTCCTTTGGGTCTCGGTTCAAATGTCACCTAAGCATCACGGGTAGAATTCCAACCCTGTCTCCCAGCATCCCCAGTCCATCTTACAGGTGGTTCTTATTTTTCCACCCACACTTAGCATCTTATAAAATATTATGGAATTTGCCTGTTTGTTTGTCTTGTTTGCCCCAACCTAGCAGACTGTCATTTCCAGGAGAAAAGGGATTGCTGGCCTCAGCTGCACCCTAGAGGCGAGCACTATGTCTGGCACAAATAAATTATTAATATATTTGCACAGTATATATAGCAATTATTTTAATATATGTGTGGAATGAAGAATGAACACGTGATTTGTTCTGATTTGCAAGTATATTCAGATACAAAAATGTAATCCCATCATGTTGGCTTTTATAAATCTCCTGTACTCAAAATAATAAAATCAGACAACATGGAGAGGGCCATGGGCTATTAGGAGGCTAGAGGCTGAAAGGCTGGAGGCCACAGCAGCTTAGGAACGTCTGTGACAAGAGGTGGCCACTTCGGGTCTCCATCTGCAGCTTCTGGTAGCTCTGGGACTCTTGCCTGAAGGGGCAGCTCAGCTCTGCTCCAAAACCACAGAGAAGGGGGAAAACAGCTCATTTCCTGCCCGCACTGCCTGAGGGTGATCCCGTGGTTATCTCAGGACACCACACCTTGCAGCCCTCTAACCACAGACTATGCCTGGGTAACAGCAGTGCTCAGTGTGGGCCAGGACAAGAGGCAGGAAAAGGGTTTGGGTTAGATCATCAACAGAACAGAGTCCAAGGGCATCTGATTGGACCTGTCCTTCTCCCCAGCTTCAAGCAGTGATCACTACGAACCCCTGTCCCTAGCAACCGATGAGCTCTAAGGCTTCACACCGACCTTGAGAAGGAGAATAGGAGGAAGGTGTGTCCATCCTTCTCCACGGCCACCAAAAGTAGGCACACGAGTCAGCCTGCCCGGCTCCAGGCTCTGCTATCTATTCTGTTCACCCAGATGAATGGCCAAATGTCACTGCTCACAGGCAGCTGCCTGTTTAAAAGTCTTCATGTTTATCTATTACACCAAATCAAATTTTACCTATTACTCCCTCCCGCCCTCATAGCCCCATGAGATGGCTTTGCTTCACCCATCCAACCCTCTAGATGGATTCCTTCTTCACTCTTACCAGGCTCATGCACATCCCATGTCTGTTCTAATATGTTCGTGTCATTCCTTTTCACTGAAAGGCCCTCCCTTTAGCCCCACAAGAACCACTGAAACTTCTAGAAGGTCTGGCTCAAGCCTCACCTTCACCAAGAAAGTCTGCTCCTCTTATGAAACACCATCAGCCTGCATAATGTGAATCTCTTACATAATAACGTTACTGAACATAGACAAGCCTCCCAGTAAATATTCACCGGTTGGCTGATGTCTCTTGCCTTGGTCCTGGTACCCAGGGGATTCTTTTTGCCTGTGGGGAAAGAGCATAATATGGGACTTGGACTTAAGCCTCCAGCTTGACTTTGGCTAAACTACTTAGCTTCTTTTAGTGTCAGCTTCATTCTTTATAAAAGACCAGAAACTTTGACCACCCCCCGCCATGGATATTAAAAGGACAAAATGAGATGTTCCCCAAATTCCACTGGAGCAGGAACTTGGTGTTATTCACCTCGGTGCCCAGAACTGCTACACTGTTCTCAGTAATAAAAAGTGTGAGTGAATAATGTGCATACAGTTTCTCATATAATCCAGTGTGAGGTAGACAATAAAAAAATAAAAATAAACAGCACAGACTATTGTTACAGCCTTATTCTTAAGCAAACTGGAGAAGAATGCAGGAGCACTCACTGAACAACTCCACACCCCGAAAGATGTCAGCAAGAGTCCTCCCCAGCTCCTCTCCTGGGGGTGACAGACCAGCCCCATGGCTCTTTCTCACCAGATCTCTTTCCCTAATCTTTCCATCTCCTTCCTTGAGGATCTTTCCAATCTTCCCACAAGGTAAAAATGAAGAAGCCTGGTTAATTTTGGAAGGGAAGATTATCCTTCCCTAGAAGTTAATTGCTTAATTTCATCCATGTTTTGTGCTGCTAAACGCCTCTGAATTCATCAGGATATGTCAGTCATCCCCCTCCCAGACGGAGGATGGATTCTTAAACCTACAGAATGTTTGTGACACGTGTTTATCCCTCCAACATCAGGCACAGATTAGATGGCTGAAAAAAAATAAACGCTGAGTAACTGAATGAACGTGCCTACGGACTGAATAAAGCCAGTTTTATTACCGCACATCTCAAAAAGCAACAGCAGAAGTGGGTCTAGACTGTGGTCTTGCAAATCAAGTGGAGATTTCTTTCCAGGCTAAGGAAAAGGATTCTGGAGCAAACCAGGCTTGAGAGACACTCTCTCCAAGGAGGAGCTCCTGTCTGCTGCACCATCTCCCCTTTTCCTCCCTTGACCAGCTCCCCTGTTTGTAAAGCAAGCCCATGACCTACCAAGGATGCTGGTGGAGGCCTGAGATGGCTCATCTTGAAACTTCCACACTCCTCGGGAATGCGAATGCTTCAAAGGAAGGGCATTACTACTGTCAGGTGAAGACCGAGCTCGCGAGACCCGTGGCAAGAATTTCTTTTTCACAGAAGTGGCTGCACCATTTGCTGAAGGATGTCTTAGGGCGGGTAAACAGGATGATAAAGAGAAGGGATGTCTCAAGACATCTGCTCCACCCTCTCCTAAGAGAGTACAAACGGAATTAGAGGTAACCGGGAACAGCGGAGAAAAATCACCGTATTTCTCCACCTTTGTATCCAGAAATAGCAAAAGCATTACGTTCCAAGAGACGGGGAATTCTCAGAACCTCCACCGAGCTGCAGAGGTTGGGGAGGGGAGAGAGCAAGGGTTGGTAGACAAACGACATGAAAAAGAGATGCCTGAACACAAAAGAAGCAGGCTCACAGATCTAGAGAACAAAGTGATGGTTATCCGTGGGGAGAGGGCAGGGGGCAGGGGCAAGGCACAGGTAAGGGATTAAGAGGTAGAAAGCATTACGGATAAAATAACAAGAGCGGCTTCGCCGGTGGCTCGCTCAGTAAATGATCCGCCTGCGATCCTGGAGAGGCAGGTTCGATCCCCAGGTCAGGAAGACACCTGGCAAAGGAAACGGCAACCCGCTCCAGAAGTCTCGCCCGGGAAATCCCATGGGCAGAGGAGCCTGGCGGGCTACCGTCCATGGGGTCACAAGAGTCAGACATGACTTAGCAACTAAACCACCACTACCACCAACTGCAAAAGACAAGTTCATACTATATAGCACACGGAGCTATATCAACATTTCATGACAGACAATTCACACAACACACACACACACATCACTTTTTAGTTCAGAAGAAATTAACAACATTGTAAATCAACTATACTTCAATAAAATTGAAAAGAAAAAATAAGCAACAAGGATATATTTTTGTGCAATGTGGGGAATATAGCCAATATTTTATAACTGTAGTGGAATATGACCTTTCAAATTGTGAATCAGTATATTGTACACCTGTATCTTGTATAATACTATATATCAACTATAACTCAATAAATAAGTAAGCAGATAGATAAAGAGAGTCCAGACCAAGATTCGGAGCAACAAACATCACCCAGGGTGTGCCCAGTCTCCCAGGGTAAATGAGCCTCACCATTCGGCCGGAGACAAGGCTGAGTGTGGATGATCCCTCTCCTATGGCCCTTCTCAGCCTCTGCCTCAAAAACCCACCCTTCCCCTAGGGGCCCAGCTCCCTCGTGCTCTTTCTGCCTCCATCCAGGAAGTGCTCTCAGAAAAGGATGTGATAAACTGCCCCCCTGATGTGTCTAGACTGATAGAAAGACTCATGGGATAGACTCCTAAATATTTTCAGCTCAGATTACACCCGAATGCTAAGGACAACTAGCAAACATATTACCAAATGAATTCAAGGTAACTCATGTGTGACGAATAATGCAATCAAGTCCTCTGAGGACTAGGCATTGTTTATCTTTTTTTAAAAAATGTATACAATTTTTGTATCTATTTGGCTATATATTAATAAAAGGGCAAGATTTCTTTACAAAAAGAAAAACCTAACATGAAAGACATCCATCTTAATGTTGGGCTTTCAGGGGGTAAAAAAAGCACGCAATGTGATGGAATGCAAAACTGAATGTTTGAAACCAGGGCCAGCTTGGGCCGATTTTGGCAAATCTGATCATTGCAGCAGCCAGTCCAAGAGGAAGGTGTGTACCTGAAAGTGCTGGGCACCTTCCGGGATGTCTGGAACCCTCTGGAACCCCAGGAACTGAGCTGCTGCTTCCCTAGCCTCTGCACTCCCATCACCACCACCATCCTCATGGGTGGACCATGCATGTGATCACACAGAAACACACACACGCATGCACACGCTGTGTGCAGAAGCAAGAAAGACACCCCACAGTGAGGGACTCTGCAGGCGGGCCCCAGATCACTCCAAGAGCCACACCCCCCCAGCTCAGGGAGAGGCTCAGGGAGTTCCCTCCACCTGCCCGTGGAGACATCTTTCCTCCAGCCACAGACCTGTGACAGGATGTGACTGTTGCTAGGTAACACTGATCCCCATCCAGTCTCCCCCTGGCCAAGCTCCGCCCCCCCGCCCTGGACAAGGAGGCCCCTGTACAACCTGCTAAGTGCTCCCGCAGTGTCCTCAAAGCCTTCTTCCTGGGAAGGCAGACCCTGGCCCCATCTCACAGGGCAACACCCTGTGCATAAAAGCTATGCTCAGAGGACTGGCCTTGCATTTGAGGACAGGGGCCACTGCTAGGTTGGGGGCATGGGGAGAGGAGCGAAAGAGATTTTGCCCATCTTAAGTTTCTGTGGACTGTTTTACAATTGAAGGGGGTAATTTGCCATTTCATGCAGCCCTCAGAGCCCAAGCTACCAGAGCCATTGGCAGGGGCTGGCCAGCTGAACTCTCCGCGGTCCAGCACAGCAGAAACTGTGGCCTCCGGGATTTTACATAATCAGGGGCCGTCAGTACCAATAAACCTCAGTCTCTGAAGCACTGAGAGGTTAAAAGAAAAACCTCCACGCAAGGTGACAAAGAGATTTAGATGGAGAAGCCTTTGGGATGACAAAGAGGGCAGCCGCAGTGTGCAGGGGCGAGCTACCTCTGGCCCACCAGAGAAACCGCCCAGAGTCGCCTGATGGGCCAGCCAGGCCCCGGCCAGCCCTCCCTGGACGCACTGGCACATGTGCACGGAAAAGATAATGTTAATGTTGCTCCTTATTTGTTTTCTGTCGACCCAAATGCCCACTTATCAGTGGTTAATGGCTCTCAGAAATAAAGCTATTTTAGAACATGATCCAAGATGAAAATAAGTCGCCGGAAGCTGTTGCTACGACCTTTCCTGGCGACTGGGTGATGTTCCCAGCTCCACAGTAGCTCCCGGATGGCCTGGGGCAGGGTGCGGTCCTGAAGAGAGTGAAAGAACGTGGCCCTTAAATGTGGAGGAGAGGGAGGCAAAGACCCCCAAATATTCACCCGTCCTTGAAGAGTCAAGTCCTTCGTTTTACAGAGAAGCCCCACTGGGGCCTGCTCTAGACGGAAGGCTTTCTCCTCAAGAGGTTATTTCCTTAGCCGCCTGACCTGTGAGGAGAAAGCCAGGGACAGCGGGGAGACAGCCCTTTGCCTCTGGAAGACGCAAACACACAGAATTCAGTCAAATAAAGACCCCACCACCACCTGCAAAGGAGCCGCAGAAGCCTTCCAACAGTTCACCTTCACTGGGGTCAGGAAAGCAGGACCTTTAAGAGATCAAGCGTCCTCCTCACTCTCTCTCCTATTTTAGCTGTTTTTGACAATCTCAGTTCCACAAGACCGCCTGAGCTTTCACCCTGGGGCTGTGAAGATGGGATGGTGGTGGTCAGTGTGAATTGGGGACGCCAGGTACATGGGGCGGGGTTGGGGAGTAGGGGGTGTGGGGGCACTCTGTTCTCACCACCAACCTCGGCTCCCACTGCAGACTCAGCAAAGGGGACGTGGCTGGGAGCTGAACTGCACTTCCTCACACAGAAGGCCCTTTTCCACAAACGCCCACACCCACACGCCTCTGTTCACTAGCTTCCATCCCAGACGCTACAGGAACATGAGGACCCACGGCAGTGTTTCCAAAGACCCCTAGATCTGAGGGTCCCCAAAAGCAGGCTGGCCTCTTCCCTCCCCTCAGCCCCCCAAAGAGCTGTCTCTCTTCCTCCGTCTCTTCATCCAGGAGATGAAATGCTCTTCCCGACCCCAGAGGCAGTCACCGCACATGGTAAAGGGCAGCCGGACCCCTGGCTGTGTGAGAGGCTGGGCAGCTTATTCAAAGCCTGGCCTCGGTTTCTCTCACTTACAGGATGAGCCCCTAACACTGCCCACCTTCCAGAGAGCGTGGAAGGATTAAGGGAGGAAGTTCAGTTCAGTTCAGTCGCTCTGTCATGTCTGACTCTTTGCGATCCCATGGATCGCAGCACGCCAGGCCTCCCTGTCCATCACCAACTGGCAGCGTTCACTCAGACTTGTGTCCATCGAGTCAGTGATGCCACCCAGACGTCTCATCCTCTGTCGTCCCCTTCTTCTCCTGCCCCCAATCCCTCCCAGCATCAAAGTCTTTTCCAATGAGTCACCTCTTCGCATGGAGTTTCAGCTTTAGCATCATTCCTTCCAAAGAAATCCCAGGGTTGATCTCCTTCAGAATGGACTGGTTGGATCTCCTCACAGTCCAAGGGACTCTCAAGAGTCTCCTCCAACACCACAATCAAAAGCATCAATTCTTCAGCACTCAGCTTTCTTCACAGTCCAACTCTCACATCCATACATGACCACTGGAAAAACCATAGCCTTGACTAGATGGACCTTTGTCAGCAAAGTAATGTCTCTGCTTTTTAATATGCTATCTAGGTTGATCATAACTTTCCTTCCAAGGAGTAAGGGTCTTTTAATTTCATGGCTGCAATCACCATCTGCAGTGATTTTGGAGCCCCAAAAAATAAAGTCTGACACTGTTTCCACTGTTTCCCATCTATGTCCCATGAAGTGATGCACAGTCCATAGGGTTGCAAAGAGTCAGACAGGACTGAAGTGTCTGACTCTTTGCAACCACTGTAACCCTGCAGGCAAGAGTGGGGATTCTCCAGGCAAGAACACCAAAGTGGCTTGCCATACCTTCCTCCAGGGGATCTTCTCAACTCAGGGATCAT
Source organism: Redunca redunca (assembly GCA_006410935.1). NCBI lineage: Eukaryota > Metazoa > Chordata > Mammalia > Artiodactyla > Bovidae > Redunca > Redunca redunca. Next base: position 587,183 of record SJYQ01002953.1, read on the forward strand.
ACCCACATCTCCTATAGCTCCTGCATTGCAGGTGGATTCTTTACCACTGAGCCACCAGGAAAGCCCTTCATCATCGCTATACAGTAGTTTTTAAAGTCATCAGCAATCTGGGTGCAGAAAGGTACAGATTCCTCTCCATCAGTCTCCATCACTATGGTCATAATTCTGGCTACCACCACTTCCTGCCAGGGCTACTGTGAAAGCGTTTTGTCTCTCTGAATCCACAATCCCATCTTTCCAATCTTTCATGCCACTCTAGAGTCCAGGACCCGTTCATAAACTTATATCCTTCTTCTACTTAAAAATCTTTAATATCTAACTGTTCCTTATGGCATAAAGTTGGCTCCTTATATGGGTCTTCACGGCTGATCCAGTCTCTTCAGGGTCACCTCCCATATCGTGCTGTCCTACTGCCTGGAACGGCCTTCCTGCTTTATATGGGAGAAGAAGTACCACACATCCTTACCCATACAACTCACATCCTTCCTTACCCATACAACTCAACACCGTCATCTCTAGAAAACCCCTCCAGGTCCAGCTGGGCAACAGACCTCTCTTCCAAGCCCCAGCTTGACCTCTGGTTGCTTTCACATCTGTCTTTTCTGGTTGACGGGGCGTTAACAAAAAGCGCTGTATAGCAGGCATCCTTTCTTCTGGCCTGGTGGCTGGTACTGAGTAGATGTTCCTTAAGCACTTGTGGCATGAAGAGTCCCCTCTTGCGATGACACAGACACAATGAGGTTCAACATCAGCCCATTCCCATCACTGGGACAACCCCACTGGGTCTATTTTAAGTCAGCAGCCCCCATGAGTAAACTTTCAGCCAGATCTCTCTACCAACCGAGTGGGAAAGCTAACCTAACCAGAACTCTCTGAAGCCTGGAGTCACAGAGAAAGCCCTTCCTGCCTCCCTATCTCCTATTCTAGCTTCCAGAATCCAAAGTAACATTTAATTTTTAGTAGAACTCACTCTCCATCGGCATGCCAATTAACACCAATTAATCATCTTCATTAAGTGTGATAATGACTAAGGAGAGAAAAGATTAGTTCCAAGAAAAGATTCTATGCTTCTGTCAAATGTCCTGGTGGCTCGGGAGATAAACCCACCCAAAATGAAACCCTCAGCAAACAACCCCACTCCACAGGATGCCCGCCACTGAAGCTTTGGGTGATGATGAAGAAGCAAAATGCCCAGCTGGAGCAGCAGCAGATGGACAGACTTGGCCTGAACAGTCACCAGAAGTCAACCAATGTCTTCCCAACACAGGAATTCTTTGCAACCAGAGCAGTTCTGAAATAGAATCAATCCATCAGTGATCGATAACTCCTGAGTCCCAAAAAAGACAGCCAAGACGGATGACGCCAAGGCACACCTCCTTCCAAGTAGTTTCCAGTCCAACGAGGACCAACTCAAAGCCCCTCACTTGCCCGAGGCCCCCCTCACAGCCTTTCTCACCCCTGGTGATGAATGCTGCAGCCTTGCAATTGTTCAGGCCAAAATCTTCACACACATCCTTCATTTCCTACCCTCTCTATCACAACCTTTTCAATGATAATAAAATTTGAAACACATACAGAGTCTGACCACTTCTCATCACTTCCATTCCAGTCCAGGCCATCTGGACCAGCCAGGAGCCTCTGGTTTGGTCTTCTGTGTCCACCTTCTTCCCTCTGTTCTCAACACAGCTTCCAGCTTAATTCTTTGAGAAAATAAATCTTATCAGATTTATTGAGTCACTCTGTGACTCAAAATCCTCCTTGTCTCCCTCAGTCCTTAAGATGGCCTACAACCCAACCCCCACCACCACCACCACCACATCATTTCTCTGATTTTATTTCCTGTTCTCTCTACTTCTCACTCTATTACAACCACACTGGCCTCCTTGCTCCTGGGTTGCACTATCACCTTAGAGCCTTTGCACAAGCCTTTGCACAGATGTAACCCTCCACACAGACATCACCCTCCACAGGAGGCCTAACTAAAGACCACCTTCTTAAAAATCACAACCCAATACTATCTGCAGGTCAGGAAGCAACAGTTAGAACTGGACATGAAAAAACAGACTGGTTCCAAATAGGAAAAGGAGTACGTCAAGGCTGTATATTGTCACCCTGCTTATTTAACTTATATGCAGAGTACATCATGAGAAACGCTGGACTGGAAGAAATGCAAGCTGGAATCAAGATTGCCAGGAGAAATATCAATAACTTCAGATATGCAGATGACACCACCCTTATGGCAGAAAGTGAACAGGAGCTCAAAAGCCTCTTGATGAAAGTGAAAGAGGAGAGTGAAAAAGTTAGCTTAAAGCTCAACATTCAGAAAACAAAGATCATGGCATCTGGTCCCATCACTTCATGGGAAATAGATGGGGAAACAGTGGAAACAGTGTCAGACTTTGTTTTCTTGGGCTCCAAAATCACTGCAGATGGTGATTGCAGCCATGAAATTAAAAGACCCTTACTCCTTGGAAGGAAAGTTATGACCAACCTAGATAGCATATTCAAAAGCAGAGACATTACTTTTCTGACAAAGGTCCATCTAGTCAAGGCTATGGTTTTTCCAGTAGTCATGTATGGATGTGAGAGTTGGACTGTGAAGAAAGCTGAGTGCCGAAGAACTGATGCGTTTGAACTGTGGTGTTGGAGAAGACTCTCGAGAGTCCCTTGGACTGCAAGGAGATTCAACCAGTCCATTCTGAAGGAGATCAGCCCTGGGATTTCTTTGGAAGGAATGATGCTAAAGCTGAAACTCCAATACTTTGACCACCTCATGCGAAGAGGTGACTCATTGGAAAAGATTCTGATGCTGGGGGGGATTGGGGGCAGGAGGAGAAAGGGACGACAGAGGATGAGATGGCTGGATGGTGTCACCAACTTGATGGACATGAGTTTGAGTGAACGCCGCCAGTTGGTGATGGACAGGGAGGCCTGGGGTGCTGCAATTCATGGGGTCGCAAAGAGTCAGACATGACTGAGCGACTGAACTGAACTGAACTCTCCCCTCACATCAGCCTTCCCAACTCCCCTTCTCCCACTCTCTTTTTCTTTTTTTCCATAACCATTAACATCTTCTAATACTTTATGATTTACTTATGTGTTAACATTTCTATTCACTATCCGCTTTCCCTAACTAGAACACTAATGCAATGACAGCAGAAGTGTTTGATTTATTCATTGACTTATCTAAGGTGCAGAGAGTACTGCTTAGTACATAGTAACTCCTCAATCAATATTTTCTACTAAGTTGTAGGAAAGTACATATAAGTGACTCTGAGCATCCCTTAGAGCCAGGAACAGGAGAAGATCAGGGCAAGTTCCACAGAGGACATGACATCTCACTGAAGGCTGGGAAGGATTTGAACCTACAGAGCTGTGGAAGGGGCCTTAGGTGGAGGAGAATGGTATGTTTTAAGCCAGTGAAGGGCCTGCTGAGATGAGAGGTGGTTCTATCAGGTACAAGGCAAGCAGTGGGCAGGGAACACTGATTTGGGTCCACTGGAGCTGTTATCAAGTCCAAGCTCACTCTGCTTGCAACACAGCAGACTAATAATCCAAGAGAGGAAGGCAGGCTGACCAAGAAGATGGCAGACTAATGTCTCAAAATAACCATCTTATCGGGGTCTGGATGCCAGGTTCTTCTATAGATCAGAAAGAGGGGTGAGGAAGTAAAGTAAAAAGGCCTTTAATCTTGCAGTTATCTCCTAGAATGGCCGGCCTCAGGAAGGGGATGTGTCAGTTTCTTCCACAGGTGGACAGGGTCCTGAACAAAGGCATTTTCATTTAATATTCAGGCAGAGAAGTAGGGTTCTCCAAGGCAGGTCATTATGTATGGACAGTATTCTTTTAGTGAACCAAAGCAATGGGAAGCAAGATTAAACAACACAGATCCAACATGGAATCATAATTGACTCTGCTCTGTAACAAAGCCACAGCTGTGAAATCCAAGGAGAGGACTCTGATGATGAGAGTTGCTAAGGATTCTGTGATGAGCTAGAGGCAGGACTTCCCTTCAGCCACTTCTGTTTTATAGAAACACAAACTGAGACTGTTCGCCGTGCATAACCTACCTTCACAAGCTGGTGGCCAGCAACTGGTCCTTCCCCCTCTTTAACCTTCTAGACTAACTGGCCCCGGTTCGACCTTCCTTGCCCTAGCACTTGCCGCCTGCTCTGACCTCCACCAGTGATCATCCCCTCCTCTACACGTTCACAGCACTCTCCTGTACCCCACAGCATCTTCCCCGTCCTCTGGTCATCTGACGTGTGTTGTCTCCAAGTCTACATCATAGAGGATGCTCAGGTCTCTTCTGTGGCATCGGCACTCTTCTGAATAAGTAGGAGGTATGCACAACGTGTCTGTGTTTGGCTGTTCTTCTGGACCAAGAAGCAGTCTGACCTGGTGCAGCATCTATACGAGTGTGCCTGACATGTCCACAGCTAAGATCATCCTCTCTCAGCACTCTATGGAAGAAAAGAACCTCTGAGGGACTGAGAGCTACATTCTGGGCCCACATGAAGATAAAGAGAGTGAATGGTACAGGCTTATTGCTGGTTTGTTTTTGAAGGAATGAGTACAAGGTATAAAGAGAAGACCTCAGGGTGGGAGCGAACTTCAGCATCTTCCTTAACAGTTTTCTGCTTCATATCTGGGATGAAATCTGGGCTTCCTAGGTGGCCCAGTGGTAAAGAATCTGCCTGCCCATTCAGGAGACTTGGGTTCAATCCCTCAGTCGGGAAGATCCCCTAGAGAAGGAAATGGCAACCCACTCCAGTATTCTTGCCTGGGAATCCCCTGAACAGAGGAACCTGGTGGGCTACAGTCTGTGGGGTTGCAAGAGTCAGACATGACTTAGTGACTAAACGACAAGAACAAACAAGCTGGAATGATACACCTCCTCCAATCTTACAATTCGGGGCCAGTTCCCTGGTTGCTCCCCCGTCCCCCGCATAGAAGAACTCCCTGCACGCCAACAAGCATATCTTTCCTATGCTTTGCCTTCACCCTCATCCCAGATGAAAAACTACATTAAGTCCTTTTTACAGGTGTCATTTGTTGCCCTTTCCAAGCCAGCTAAGCCTACCTAATTTACATACAATTTGCAGAAGGTTCCACTTTTGCACATGAATGGTTCTTGGCTCTGGAAACTTTTCTGTGGGCACTTTTGTGTAATCAGTGGCCCATGGCCTTCCCTTAACTCGCAGCCTGAATGGACTGGACTGGGCTGCAGTGGATGTGGCTTCAGACCAGGCTTATCTCAGAGAGCAAGACCGGAGAAGCTGGTGGTGTCTCTGTTCATAACTCAGGAGGAGAGAATTGCTTCCTCTCTAGCCATTTTCCCCCAGGATTTTCTATCTGCACTGCTCGGCATGTCAAGAGCAGAGCAGACAGAAGAACCAAGATAAAGACCTCAGACCCACTTGCCCTCGAAGCATTAAATGTACTGGTGCCAGGTTAGAACTGTTAGACAGGGGACCGAGTTAACAAAGTGCATAACAACGTTGGAGGCCTGAGTCACGTTTCCTGCTCCCCTGAAGAGCATTCCTCAACCAAATAAGGGAAAAATTTTCTACAGGCGATAGCCTGGAAGGGGCCTTGTATGAGGTCATTCCACCTGTCCAATCAAAAGTCGCCAAATACCCTATAGCTGAGACAAAGAACGGACTGTATATAAGCTGCCATGTTCCTTTGTTCAGGGTCCTTGTCGAACTCCTCTGCGCCGGATGAGACTCGGACCCTAGCGCGCTAGTAATAAACTTCCTTCTTGCCTTATTGCATTGCCGTGGGGGACTTGTTCTTTCTCGCTTAGTTCGGAGACACGGGCTCAGAGCATAACAAGAACTGGCCACTACAACTTCCCAGCCTCAAAGGCAGGGACTAGGGTGGCTGGGAAAGAAGCTAAAGTCTTATTTCTGTGTCAAACCAGGCTCTGTTCCTGGGTTTCAGATTCTTAACCTTCCCCAGAAGAACCCCAGTCTCCTACTGAACAAACGTTAATGGCCCCTGGCTCCCTCCTGCCCAGAGCCCACGTGAAACCTCTCGTCCAGACATGTCTATGCTACCTGCATTGGTCTTTTCCCAGCCCAGCATCAGCCCCTCCTGTGATGGCTGTGGATATAAGTTGCAGGGTACTCAGAGGGGCGGACCCAAACATCACCCTAAAAGTGTCTGGGACAAGGGCAAAGGATGAAAAGAGTCAGGTGAGGAGTTTATGTCTAAAAAGTATTCAACAGAGCCTAACCTGTTGGGGCTGGCAGCCCACTGGCTAAAAGGAAATGAATAAGCATGCGTCTGAAAAGAGTTGGAGGTCAGCTTATTGGTGCTGGCCATCTCCCATGGGCAATGAAAATACCCGTTATTACCTACGGGATTTCCAAGTTCTGAAGTAGAGTGGGCAAACAGGGTGATGTGAGCGGTGTGCGGTGTCTTCCCTGGGCAGGGGGTAGCGGCTGAGAAGTGGCGGAGTCAAGACTTCAGCTACGGACGCAGCCAGGCTGGCGCTGAACACCGGCCCTCCACTCTACCTGCTCCCTGGACCACACAAGTTCTGCCCACAGGACCCGGGGCTGATCAGGCCACAGTGGAGAAGGAAGGATGCAGGATGCGTTGACTGGCCTCCTGTGCCCCCACCTGGACCAGGACAGCCCCCTGCCCCCTGCCACCTACCTGCCAAGGCTTTCCCTCCCTGTAGGAGTTAACGGTCAGGCTGCAATGGGAGAGTTCTGCACCATGAAGATGCCAAAACATCTGTGGGACGGAGAAGAGGGATGTGTCTTGTCCATGAAGACAGCTTCTAAGCCCCTAGACCCAGGCGGGGCGGGCAGGCGGGGCGGGGGGGGTCTTGGGGGCCAGTGTGCTGAGCCTTCTCCACTGGTTTCACAGAAGAGTAAGTGGGTTTGGCTCCAAGAAACAGGATGTGGTTCATGGGATCAAATTCGAAAGTAATGTTCTGGACTTCCCTGGTGGTCTAGGGTCTAAGAGTCCAAGCTCCCAATGCAGGGGGCCGAGGTTCAATCCCTGGTCAGGGAACTAGATTCCACATACCACAACTAGGATCTGGTGCAGCCAAATAAATACAAATAAACATTTTTTTAGAAAAAGACAATAACGTGAATTGTGGAAATTCACTCCCTAGTGAGGGGAGATATTCTCAATCTGGTTTTCTGGGATGGCTTAAGGCAAGTTATTGCCCAAGGTAAAAAGACTGTTGTCAGGATTCAGTGGTGCTAAACCCACCCCTGTAAAAAATTCAAATAAGATCCTAACCTCCAGGCCCTCAGAACATGACCTTGCTTGGAAAGAAGAGCATTAACAGAGACAATCACATTGAAATGAGGCCTCGAGGGTGGTTTCTAATCTAAGAAGAATAGTGTCCTTATGAAAGGGGACATTTGGACGCAGTGACAGACAAACCGACAGTGTGAAGAGCCCCAGGGAGGATGATGGCCTCTACAAGCCAAGGACAGAGGTCCAAATAAATCCATCCCTCACAGCCGTGGGAGGAAGCAACCTTGCCACCACCTTGAACTTGAACTTGGACTTCCAGCCCACAGAGCCTGGAAACAGTGCATGTCTCTGGTCCAAGCCACTCAGTCTGTGACCCTCTGTTATCACCGTGCTGGCAAACTAACACAGCTGTGAGAAAGTCTGTGCAGGTGACAGAAGTCCCCAGGAGTTTATAAAAGGTATCTCTTCACATTTTTTTCCCAGGGAACCTGGTACAATTAGTTTCTCATAAAGCTGCCCTCATGCTGGACTGTGCGTTGTGATGCCAGGAACTGATTTAATTTAATGCTGTGCTTATACAGAGTAGATGTTTGGGAAGTCCTTTTGTTTTCTGTTATTGTTGAAAGGTCTTTAACTCCGTGTCACCTAATTCCTAAAAAAAAACAAAAGAAGCAAACACCCATACGTGTTTGAACACATTTAAGCTTTCTACTTCTGTCTAAATATAACTTCAAATGTGTGTGTGTGTGTGTGGAGAGAGAATTTTCTCCCAAGACTTTCAGTGGGTGGCAGGGAAAAAAAAAATCAGCCTCACACCAGCATTATAGCTGATGTTTGGTACTATTTATAGAGCCGGCCATGGTCATGCCAGATCTTTAAAAGAAGCAAAACATCTGGGCTCATTCCAAAGCACAGAGGAAGAACCTAAGTCACAACATATCACAGTGGAAGGCTGCATCTTTACAAAAGACACAATTTACATGTGCTAAACATTATCCGTGCCTCTGAGGATCTCAGGGAACCAGATTCCGGCACCCAGTGTAATGAAAGAATAACACAATAGCCATTGTGGTTTTCACATTTCAAGAAGTTCTGAAGGGAATGAATGAATGGTTACCCAAAGGCTGAAAACCCAGCACTTCCTCAGTGAAGGCCCTCCAAGTGGCCAGTGGCCATCGACTGTCAATCATGAGAGGCAATGCCCCTGAACTGAGTCCAGAGCTATTCTGGAAGGTTCTCAGTGTGGCCACAGTTCAAGTCCAAACCATCCTCCGCTCCACACTTGAAGGCAGGCAGCACTGCCTCTCTGCTCCCATCTCCCAGAGCTGTCTTAAGGATGAATTAAAGAAAAATATTTAAACTTACATAACACTTGGGACATCTGTACTAAAAGGGAAAAAAAAAATCACTATTTCTACAATATTTCACAGACCGAAAGCAACGATGTCCTACTTTAAGCAAAACCAATATTCAAAAAAAAAAAAAAAATCCAGATTTTTGAAATACAAACCAGAACTAAGCTGGTCGTCCAATGTGCAGAAAAAGAGTAAGCTCCTCAAAAGCTTTATTCACCAGGGAACACCTAGCACCTAGCCTGAGACCAGGCAGGTTACATTCAAAAGGCATTTGTTGAATAAAAGCATCACTTCTGTTAAACAGCCAGCTCCATTGGTATATTTCATGAGTTACAGAATCTACAACTACTCCGTTCATGTGGCCCATTCCCCAGCATGCACAGAGCAGCAGGTGAGACCCTGTAACGAGACCAGCTGGAGGACAGCTGTGTCCTGGAGCCACCGGCGCCCCGGACTCACTGCCTTTGCAAGTGTTTGCCCGCATCCCTCCTGGGGTCTCAGTTCCCATCACCGATAAGGAGGCAGCTCTGCGTCTTTGCAGACACCTCTTCCTGGCTTCCTGGTGGCGATGAGAGCAGCCTGTCCCAGGCCAGTCACGGCTTTTTGGCAGTGACTAAAGACACCGGCTCTCACCGTGTCTGTAGCTTCTCAGAAGCTGTTGGGTTTCAGAGCAGAGCTCCCCACTGTGCTTCGCACTGTCTTCATCACATACCCACCCCTGCCTCTTTGTTCCAAAATGTTTCTTTCTGTCCCCAAAACATTTGTTTTGTCCATGTTGGTGGGCCAGGGATTAGCAGAGGATCCATGTAGAGCCATTTACAAGCTTTCAGGGAAACCACGTCAGATCTGGTCCACAAGGAAATACTTCTGAAACAGGGCTAGGACCTGGTCCCCTCACGTTACTGGAGCTCATGTTCTTACTGTAACTTTTATTATTTCTATGATAAAAATTAATAAAGGCTCACTGTAAGACATTTGGAAACTGTAGAAAAAGACATTAAGAGGAAAACAAATATCATCCATAATCTCACCATGCAGAAAGAATGTCTCAGCATTTTGGTATATTTTATTCACGTCTTCATATATATATATATATATATATATATATATACACACATACACACACATTTCATTAGCCAGTCTGGAAGATATTTAACATACAGCTTCATCAGCACTGTCTCCTGTCATTTTCATTCTTCAAATATTTTTATGTGACTGCCTATGACTGCATTGTATGGATGTATCTTTATTCACTTAACTAGCTCCCTGCTAGTAGGAGAAGTTGAGTCCAGTGTTTTCAAAAAGATAAATAGCACTGCACTGAACAATTTTGTGCACATCTATCTCCCCACATTTCTGATTATTTCCTTTGTACAGAATCCTAGAAGTAAATCAAAAGTATGAAAATACCCTCCCCCAAAACCATGCTTTCCAGAAAGACTGTGCCAATTATAGTTCCATCAGCAGGACTTAGACCAATCTATTATACCTCCGTGACACCGAGCAACGTCATTTTTAAACTTTAGTGATTTTGTAGCTGAAAAAAAGCGCATCTCATTGCCATTTTAATTAGCATTTTTATTGTTGTTATTATAGTAAGTCCCCTACATATGAATGAGGTCTGTTCCAAAAGCCAGTTCATAAGTCCAATTTGTTCGTAAGTCCACAAAGTACCCAACCAACAGAATCGGCTATATACTGCTGCCTTTACACTTACTTCCAGAAATCCTGGACTTGAAATGAAGATACCATACCACTGTACTCTACACAGTAAAGTACACAAAAGCACAACCACTCGTAGAAAACACAGCACATGACAATGTACAGCAGACACGTGAGCAAACTCACACGACTGGACGTGCAAACACACATTCGCTTCTTTGAGAGCTTGTAACCTAGAGGTCTGTATGTAGGGAACTTACTGTATTGGGATTGTTATTAGCAGTCGGGGCTTGACTTGAATGCTTCCCCTTACCCTCACGTGGCATCTGTGGAAGACAGGCACCCTCAATCTCACTCTACAGAGGGCGACACTGAGGCCCAATTAAGTGACTTCCACAAAGACAGCCTTCTTCAGAGCCAGGGTCAAAGCCCAAAGCCCACCCATCTGACTATTCTATTATGCTGTATTCATGGAGTCAAACTTTTTTTCATGTGTTTGTAGCCCCTGTATTTCTTTTTCTCAGAACTGGAGTAAATTTATTCTGTGTGTGTGTATATAGAAAAACAACCCTCAGCATTTCGGATGTTTTGACACTTCACGCTTGTGTGAAGATTCACACCCTCAGCTTTTGGAGCCTCAGCCCAACCCAGCCCCCCGTCTTCCCCCCACTCAAGGATGACAGGGGGTCTCCTCTCTACATTGACAAGACTGTAAACTGACTTCACCTGAGCCCTCATGAGGTCAGTCAGAATGCCCTGGAATTAACTTAACCTCGAGTGAGAAATAACCTTTCCCAGTCAAAGAAGGGTCAACTCCGTAGCACCCAAAACCTAGCCCAGCCTGAAAGTGCAGCTCTTCCACAAGAGCCGACTCTCCTGGACCATTTGTTCTTTTCTTTCCGGGAGGCAGAGGGAGGAACCACTGTGTCTCTTCCCACAGGGATAGGAGTATCTCTTGACCACATAGATCCTCCTCCACGGTGTTCAAGTTCACAGCCAAGACAGCACCTGCCCACCAGGGCCGCTCCTCAGAGGCTCAGGGAAACGTGTGCCAGCCTCCCTCCACAGGCAGAAAAGCCTCAAAGGCTGGGAGCCAGGAGGCTCTGCTCTGGGCAGGCAGGGGACACCCTTCCACCCCACCAGGAGCCGGCACGGGCAGCTGGAAGGCAGGCCAGTGGGATGGGGGAGTTTTCTCCTTTGGAGTCACCTGCTCGCCCAGGAATTCATGCCGCAGAAAAGTTCTGCAGGATCATAAACCAGCCTCAGCCCGCCTCAGAGCTCCCTCTGCAACTCACAGCAACCGTCTGCTTGATTCAACTCAGGTTAGGGAGATGGATAGGATTTTCCCACCAATCACTTGATTAGGATGAGAAATCCTTGCTCCTGCTGTTCTAAGCATTGCAGGGGTTTTTGCTTCCCTCAAATCTCTCTCAATATTACGGTTCTTGCAGCTTTTCAGAGTTCCCTGCCCAGGGTTATTTTTCGAAGGCACTGCACAATTTGCAACGCTACACAGTTCTTCTCTGGTACCCTGTCCAGCAGTATCTGGGAGAAAGAGCTTGAGCTTTGAAATCCCCAAACAGGTATTCCGACCTTTTCGCTAACACTCTAGGATCTTGGCAGCAGAATCACCTGGAACCCATCACCTGGTGTCTCCTGAACACAGTCCGTTACCCTGGCCCCCCCGGCTCCTGCTTAGAGACAGACCTACTCCCACGACCATCATCACTTTGTATAACTCCCCAGGCACCCCGGAGCCCTCAATGCATTGCAGCCCTGCGTTCAATGTGCTACCGCTCACACTCCACTGAGTCCCTACGACAAAGCCCCAGTGTGGGGACCAGGGGGTCTCACAGGTGCCAGGAAAAACTCAAGTGTGGAACAGCCACAGGGACGATGTGAGCTGGGTCTGCAGAGACGCCCTGGGGTCCCTACCCCTCCGTGTTTCCAGCTCCTCTCCTTTATCTCAAACAGACCTCCAGGAATAAGATCTGGAGAAAAGACGGGAGGTCTTTCTTCCTGGATGAGCCCTGAACCACACTCCTTCCTGCCTTTATCACTCCCACGAAGGACCGCGTCCCCTAGGTGAACACAACATCTTGGATCCTTTGCCACCCAAGAAGAGGCCCCTGTCAGAGAAACAAACAAGATCAAGGCTCAGGGCAGACACACCCTTGGTTTAGTCAGAGGCCACCCCCTTTCCCAGCCACATTGACGGTGCAGGAGGTCCCCTTTCTGAAGCTCCCTGAGCAAACCCGCCTCCCTCCCACTGCTGCGACCCTCCTCAGCCCCACAGCACCGTCTGGGTCAATTTCTCCTCCCTGCCCCCCTGTTGGTTTGTGAACCCAGACTGTTCGCTTTGCCAAAGCCCAGATCATCCTGTAATCCCACCTCTTGCCTGGGCTGTTTGCCTGTCTTTCTTCCGACTGACCCCTAAGGAGAACGAAGATGCTGTTCTATGTCTTCACAGTTATATCAGCATCTCCCTCTTCCCAAACTGCGGGGAAGGCTGGAATCCCTCTCCTAACGGGCTTCCCTGGTGGCTCAGACAGTAAAGAATCTGCTTGCAATGCAAGAGACCCAGGTTCAGTCCCTGAGTCAGGAAGATCCCCTGGAGAGGGAAATGGCCACCCACTCCAGTATTTTTGCCTGGAGAATTCCATGAACAGGGAAGCCTGGAAAGCTACAGTCCATGGGGTCTGCAAAGAGTGGGACGTGACTGATAGACCCACATACACACACACACACACACACACAGTGGGAAACACCCAGGACTCGGCCTACCCTGAGCTCACACCATGTCCAGATCAGGTGACCTTTCCCTCTCTCCCCCAGAACAGCGCGTCTTAGAGCAAAACCTAGAGAGAGGAATCTTCCGTTCATTCCCATCTCCCTCCGGCCTTATAGGAAGATGGAGAAAAAAAATAAGAAGTCTCAAAAAAAAAAAAAAAAGCTTTAGGAAGAGAGGGGAAGATGTGCAGAAAGCACCTTTCAATTCTCCCTCATCTCTGGCCAAGGGGCTCTTGGTGCCTCCCACACCTGTCTGATTTTGAGGATTGTCACAACTCCAGGCAAGCCATTCCATTTCTTCAAAATGAAATTGTACCCCAAAAAAAGGTTAGCTATGAGTGGTGGTGGATGTTATCTAGACTTACTATGATGGTCATTTCACAATACCTAGAAATACTGAATTATTACGCTGTATGCCTGAAACGTATAATTTCATTCATCAATTACATTTCAATTTTTAAAGAATACAGTCGCACAAGAGCCTCCTGGGTAGACAGCTCCAGGCCTGGAGGCATCTGAGACTAGGTTTTGTGGACTCTCAATCCACACCTTCGTCTTGGCCTCATCCATTCAGTCCATAACTCTTGAGAAGGTACCTGACCACTCTTAAGGTGGGAGCCACGGCAGAAACCTCGTTTCGATTTAGAGACAACCTCTCGCGGTCACTGTATCCTGTCCACTCCCTCTGGGCGTGGGGGGCGTCTTTCTCCATAGACCTCAGACCAAGGTCTCTCCCCTCCTCTGCCATGGCTCCTGATCCAAGTCACAGAGAAAATGAAGCTACCGGAGTCAGCTCGCTGGACGATCCCCCAGGTCCCCGGCGCCCCCAGCTCCCCCAAACCCCCACCCAGCGCCTCTGGGACAACTGCCTGTCCTCTCTCGGCCTCCAGCGAAGGCCACGCCTGGCGCTGCGCTCTGCATCCCAACTCCTCCCGCAGGCCACCGCCCAGCAGGGCCTCCTCTCCTGTATCACCTCTGCTCTCCCCACTGGACCATCTCCATCAGCACAGACATCCTGGTGCCCTTCCATGTTAGAGGGAAAAGGCTTCCTTTGACCAAACAGCCCTACACTTAACCATTCACTTCTCTGCACCCTTCACACCACACGCCTCTGTGAAGTCGTCTACCCGAGCAAGCGAGAAACCCCCACCCAACACCTCTCCTCCAACTCGCTCCGTCCACCGTGATCACCTCCCACAGCATCCCAGTGGCCAATTTCGGTTCCGCACCCTCCTCTGACATCAGCACTTTCACTCCCTCCCTGTGAAAATACTCCCCTTGGTCTCCGAGGACACATTCCTTCCGGGGTCCCCGTGTTCTCCCCCCTACCGGGGGCTGCTCCCTCTCAGTCTCCTAGGCCGGGTTCATCTTCACAGCCCAGATTCAGGGGCAGCAAATGAGGCCCTCGGCTGCTGCCCTCTGTTGTAAATAAAGTTTTACTGAAAACAAACACACATGTGCGTGCATTGTCTGCGGCTGCTTCTGTGCTACAAAGGCAGAGTTGAGCCACTGCAGGAAAGTCCGAAATATTTACTCTGTGGCCCTGTAGGACAAAGTTGACCAATTCCTACCCCAGACCCCTAAATACCATGGAGTTCCAGACTCAGACTTTAGAGCTTCTCTATCCATACTCACCGGAGAAGGCGATGGCACCCCACTCCAGTATTCTTGCCTGGAAAATCCTATGGACGGAGGAGCCTGGTGGGCTGCAGTCCATGTGGTCGCGAAGAGTCAGACACGACTGAGCGACTTCACTTTCACTTTTTACTTTCATGCATTGGAGAAGGAAATGGCAACCCACTCCAGTGTTCTTGCCTGGAGAGTCCAAGGGACGGGGGGGAGCCTGGTGGGCTGCCATCCCTGGGGTCACACAGAGTCGGACACGACTGAAGCGACTTAGCTTATCCACACTCACTCTCCAGGTGATCCCATTTGGTCCCACACTTTCAATTTTATCAAGACACTGACAACTGCTGAGATTCTTCTCCACCATAAAAAACTCTTCTCTGAACTCCAGACCCATCACCTTGCTGACTGGTGGACTTTTCATTTGTATGGCCCAGCATCCTTCCCAAACAAAATCCTCACTTCTTGTTTCTCCCCTCAGTTTGCTCCTCCAGAAAGCCTTTCCATCTCACACCAAAAACCTGGGAAGTCATTCTACCACCTCTCTTTTCTCTCAAACCCCACATTCAACACATCAGCAAGTCTTGTTGGTTCCACTTTCAAAATGTATGCAGAATTGGCCCAGTAACCCCTCCATGCTCCCACCCAAATCCAAGGCACCCCACCCTTGCCAGGATCACTGCCTCCACGCAGCCCTCCTGGAGCTGCTTTCAACATTGCCGCCCACAAGGCGGCCGGAGTGAGCCGTTTCCATCTAAACCGTGTCAGTCCTCTGCTCAAAACTTCCCAGGGGTTGGAGGACCAGCACCCTGGTCCCAGTGCTACCCCTGACACCTTGCGTCTCCAGCATCAGGACCCCTGCTGGGTGGACAGTTCCTCCCAAGCCTCCACCAGGACCCGCTCCTCTGCAATGTGTCTCTGCTTCAACGTAGCTTAATTAGAAAGACACTCCTGGGCCTGGCCTCCCTGACCCCCACCCCCTGGTTCCGCTTCCTTTCTCCCATTGCACTGACTCACCTTACTACATGCTCACTCCCTTGTTTACCATCTGTTCCCCCCACCAGATAGAAGCTTCAAGAGGACAGGGAGCTGGTCAGTTTTGCCCACTCTGAATTCTCAACTTGGAGACCTGCGCTTGTCAATTCTCAGTATTTGGGGCAACGAACAAGTAGACATGACGTTTCAGATGCTCCCATCTCCTTGGGAAGAAGCAGAAGGTTGGGGAAGAGGAGCACATGGCTTCTGTCATGGAGAGATCAGAGAGGACCACAGCAGTGAGCTCTCCAAGCATGAGCCGGCGGCATCGCTCACTGACCTGTCCCAGGGAACGTTCTGAAAGCAAGCCAGTCCCCAAGGACAAGGCGACTGCCCGCCAGCTGCTCCCCCAAATCCCTCTGAAGAGCCCTCTGGAAGCCAGGAGGCTGCTCTGGAGGCAGATGGTGCCAGATCCCAACAGGGCCTCCTTGGTCTGCCCGGCAGGCACCCAGGTCACGCGGACCCAGGGGGGCTGAGCTGGATGGGGAGTCATGGCAGACAACGCTCCAGGCTTGGAATCCAGCCGCGTTACCTGCTGAGCCTTAACCAGGCCAGGTCTCAGTGTCCTCTCTGCAAAAGGAGGGTGGTGAGTAAATGTTTCAACAACTGAAAATACAGTCAGCCTTCTGTATCCACAGGCTCATCCCTGGATACGGAGGCCAGGAGGGAAGATTGTAAGGGTCTTGGGCATCCATGAAGCTTGGTATCCCGGGGATCCTGAAACCCAACCCCTGTGGATACTGAGGGGCAACTGTAAAGGTCTCAGACTCCTTGAATTTTCTTATCTTCATCACATCACATTTAAAGGTCCACTCTGTAAAAAGAGGTCATGCTTAAGGTTTGGGGTGAGCTGAAAGTTACTCCCTCATCTCCAAGCATCCTTCTTGAGTTTCCACCTATTCCCCCATCTGCTCCCATTTTTCCCCCTTTTGTCTTTTTGTCTCATAACTTTTCCCTCCTCTTCACATATTCTGAAAACCCTGAGGTCCAAGCAGGTGGGGAGGGTGAGCAGGATGGAACCATCCTAACCCCCTTCCCTATCCTCCCAGAAACCCCACAGGGCAGTTTCCGCATGAGAACCTCCAACCCATCCCCACCCCCCCGACCCTTGCCTCCCCACCCTCCTGGAACAGCACCCTGGCCCCAGCTGATTAAACAGAAGGGCTTTCTGATAACCCAGCACAGCCTGGAATCCCGGGTTTCCCAGCAGCCTCGACGCCCACGCTGGCTCTGGGCTCGAGAACACCGCTCACACGAGGATGTCCCTCCTTCCGTCCAAGTCCTCACACTTCCATGCTTAGGACTCAGGGCTCTGCTTCCTGAGGCCCCTGTGACCCCTCACACCCGCATTGACACCCACTTTCTCGGCACCTACACCCCGGCCTCGAATTAGGTCTCAAGTGAACCCACCATGGACCGGAAGTCATCTCATCTGTGCCGCTGTTAACCCCTCCAGACTCCTCCAGGATACAGGATGCTCTGCCCGCCCCTCTGTGGCCCAGGACACTCAGGCCAGCCAGAAGCCCTGCTGGCTTCCAGGTCAAGGTGGTATATACATTTGCAGGCTCATTCCATGCTGGCCCTTCCGCCTGCTGCCATACAACCTGGGGAACATGGCTTTGACTCTCCAGGTATCAGCTGCTCCCCATCCACCTCCAAGGCTTGTGAACACAGAACACCACACACACACACACACACACACACACACTTCTATTAAAATAAATAGAGCAGCAAATCAGCCGCAGGCCTACACCCCTCCTCACCCTGCCGACTCTCCAGCAGCCTAGCCACTTTTCCAATTAAGCCCAAGAAAGCCCCAAGGAGGTGAGCATCACAGCTGGCATCCCACTGAGCCAAGACACCCCAGAGCCCCCCACGTGGCTGGGCACACATCACACAGCCGTCCAGCTGCGAGCTGCACTGGGAGCCGGGCGCCCAGCCTGCCCAGAGGGGGGGCAACAGAGGAAAGCACAGCGGCAGGTGAAGACATCTCAGAAAAGCAGCGACAAACAGGACCCCAGGAGGCAGAAGCCAGAGGTGGCCTCTAGAGAGCCTTGGGCACCCAGAGTCCCTGCTCTGAGGATGAGAGCTGTCAGGGCATGCCCTCGGTCCTAATCAATAAGGGAATCAGGCAAAAGGCACGGCTTCCCGGAAGGAGGGAAGGACGGCTCCGCCCTTCCCCGTGGAGAGGTGCCAGCTGACTCCACGGCACCAGGAGCCCGGCTCAGTGGCCCAGCTAGACAGGCTCTGACATCGCATTCTCCATGACCCGGCTTTGCCACGCTCTGGCTTGGTGACTCTGGCAAATCTCGGTCTCTCTGAGCCTCAGCATCTTGACCTGCGACATCCACAGAGGTGCGTGATGCCTGTCACCAGGCCTCCTGAAAGGCTAGGACAGGGCTGACCCCTGCAGAGGGGAGCTGGAGGTGAGGCAGGGAGGAAGGAGCAACAGCCCTGGGTCCCCGTGCCCTGCCTGAGACCCCGCCCCCTTGATGTTCAGCCCTGACCAGCATGCAGGACACACACTGAGCTGACCTGGGCACACAGATCTGACCTCACTATTCCTACTCGTGAGACACTTTTCAGTGAGAATATGGGAGCTGATCCACCGCTAAATGTACGGTCACTGCTTGAACCTTAGTGGTTTGAGGAACTGACTTCGAGTTTTTTTGATTTGCAAAATAGCACATTTCCTGTAGGAAATTTGGGAAATAAAAGACAAGTTGAACAAAGTTTAAAAATCAGGTGTTTGCTAAAACCCAAAGAGAGCTACTGTTAACCCCTTCATATATTTGCATCTATTGTATTTTTTCATGACTGTACACTTTTTTTACCAAACTGCATTTATACTCTGTTTGCTTTTAAACCTTTATTTATATAATACATACAGTTAGCATTTTCCCATATCCTTGTATATTATTCAATGTCATTTTAATAGCTTCCTCGATGGATGCACCATATTAAACTAATCCCCCCCTACAATGTTTTGTTGTAATGAATAATGCTGAAAGGAATCTCCTTGATTAGATCTATTCTGCACAGCTCTGATGATTTTCTTAGGAGAAATTCCGGAAGAGGAATTGCTAACTGGTTCAAAGGGCATATTTTTCAGACATGTCTCTTGTGTTTGCAAATTATCTTCCCACCAGCTATGTCTGAAAAGGTCCATTTGCCAACACTCTTAATGGCACTGATAGCCGTTTTCATTTTTGCTCATCTGCTAGTTGGGTAATATCTTGTTTTTAATTTCATATTTTAATGATGAGTGAGGTCAGATGCTTTTGCATCCTTTTCTGGACATTTCTGCTTCTTTGTGTCTGAATGATCTCTTCACATCCTCTGCCCACTCTTGCAACAGAGGACAGGCTGGTTTGCTAATACTATACAAAGAACGGAATTAGTCCACAGCCTCCTTTGATGACTCTGCCCCTGTGTTGAGCAATCCCCTCCATTAAGGCGTTAATGCTAATGTCTAGCTTGCATTCTCTTCCTGTTGTTTAAGCCCCTTTGCTCTCATCCTGCCTTTAGCGAGGGGCCCCCTGCCTCTCTCATCTGAGAGCGCTGCCTTTGCTCTCACCTGTCAGCCTCCAGGGATGAATAACTCCTCTTCGTTTATGCCTGACCTCCTGGAACTCACGAAGCCAGAAAGTCACCCTGTGAGGCCATCCCTTGTCTTCTTAGACTTCTTCCTCCAGACCCTCATCCTTTCTCCACTGGATGGCAACAAATGGCTTTGGAACTGGCTTCCGCATCTCATGCTCACCCCTCCCCAACCTCACCTCCCTCCACTCTCCACTCCCATCTCATTTTCCCTAAAGGCAATTGTGACTGCCTTGTCCTGCCGAAAATCCTTTTTGGCCCTCTGGCCCCTCCCTACCTGGGAGCACCCATATCCCCTCCTCCAACACCCCCAAAGCATCCTTCGTGTGCTCAGATGGAATCACAACCAGTGTGACCCCCGGGGCACTAGTGCCTTGCTACTTTCTGCTTCTGGGTCTTGACCCATGGCTGTCCACCTTCCCCACCAGGCACTCACCCCTAGCTAGTCCAGTGCCAGCCTCTGTGTTTTCTCCCTTTTTTCCAGTTTTCCCCTAATTATGTATTTATTTGGTGATGTTCATTTTGCCAATTTATCTTACTGCCTCCGTGGCTCAAAGCACCACAGGGCGAAGCTGTCCATGGCCTCTGCCTGTTTCTCCAGAGGGCCAGCCTCTGTGTTGAGAGAGCATCCCTCCACATCCGCTCCCATCCCCGGGTTCCTGGGGTGCCAGCTTCCAGACCCTGACACAGCACCCTCTGCCAAAGTGCACACCCTGCTCTGGGCCTGCAAGGAGGTGCATCTGCCCAGAAATGAATCAGATCTGGCCAGAAGGAAGGTAGAATTTCAACCCCTTGTTGTAGAAGCTTCTCTTAGAAATGAGACACATCAAAATTCTGTTTTGCCGGTTGAAGGTAACTGATGAAATGTCTTGTCCAGAGCCCACGTGTGCCATGGACCTGTTTTATTTCATTTATCCGATGAGGAGTTAGAGCTAGACGTCTAAAGACGCTTGCCTTGGTAACCAGCAGACTAACTCATCCCCTATTTTCCTTTCTCTCTCTCTTCCTGGTCTCCACAGCTCTACCCAATCCCCCTTTTCATCTCCCGGGTCTGGCTCACATCCCGCCAACCCTGGCCTCGCAGACGCCCCTTCTCTTCCAATGATGGAGAGCACAGCATCGGTTGTGTAAACCAGGGAAGCTAGAGTTGGTTCCAAGGCATCCGTGATGGGCACTCCATGACCATTGCTAACTGCAGGGCTCCCTGCCTCTGCCATTTGGATAGAAGACAGCAGCCCAGGAAAAGGAAGCAGCCCTTTCAATTGGGAAGCAAGGGGGAAAAAATTGAGCTACAGGCTTGGGATGGAGAACCTTGATTCTGGTCCCGGGTCTCCCAGTTGGGTCACCTCTCCGGACCTTGGGCACCGCATCTGGAAATGAAAGGTTGGACTTGAGATGAGGTCCTCAAGCCTGATTGAGTCTGCTCCTCTTGCAGCAGCGGGACAGCAGCGGCGTGTCCTGCCTCCATTCTGAGACTCTGATTCTCCATCCCTTTGATGCCCCAGAGCACAGGTGAGGTCTCAGAGAAATTAAAAAAAAAAAAAAAAAACCAGAATCCTCATCAGGAAGGGGCCAGGACCCCTACACTAGATGGCCCCAGCCTGTCCCCACGCCCTGAGAGCCCCCCACCTGCTCCCCCAGCTGAATTCCCCACTCATCCGTTTCCTAAAGATCATCACAGAGGCTCCAAACCTTCCCTTTTTAACAACTCTGGCTGGTGGAAAATTCTTCTCATACCTAATCTAAGTCCATCTGCTGCAATTTCTGTCTATTTTCTCTCGTTCAGTCCTTACTGGAGATGGAGAACAGCTGGTCGCCATCCTCCATATAACATCCCCTCCTAAACCCAACTCGGTTATTACATCACCCCTCAGCCTGTTTTCCCTCTGGTACAACATCCACTGTTCCGACCTGCCTTCACGGCCGGACTCCAGGCTCAGGAGGCATCGCAGAGCGCGGCGGCCCGCGGCGGAGCAGCTCGGTAAACCCAAGTCCTCGGAGACCCGCTACATCCCCCGACGGACGTTGGCCGCGGGCGGCAAAACCCTGAGAGAAGGTCGGAGCAGAAAAAGGGTGGCTGAGAACACAGCCCAAGTCCCGGGCTTTATGAGAAGGTCAGAAAAGGCCAATAGATTCAGTGCTCAAGGTCAGATCTGAGGGATCAAGCCTCAGCTGCTAGACCCCCAAATCCTGCCAGCACAACGCTCTGGGGTACTGCAGAACGACCTCAACGTGGGTAAGAGCAGAACGGAGACCTTAACGGGGAAGCAAAGCGCCACAGGTACGCAGACATTCCCGATCCAAACTCATCTCCCTTAACAAACAAAGAAACTCCACTTTGAATCCCATGGAGAACTCAAACACCTCTGAAAGTGGCAATACTGTTAACGGTTCACACTTTAGTAGGAATAAGTCAATTCCATCCAAGCTCTAGATAAAGACATTTAGGGGTGAGAAGAGAACAAAACACAAAGAGTAGATTAACAAACAAACACCGCCACAGGCAGGTTTTCCAAGGTCAGACTTGTGCGCCTAGAAGAGGCTAAGGGGGCGGGGGGGTTGGGGCTCAGCATTGCAAAGGGTGGGGGCTGCATGAACCGGGCACCAGTGTGCATCCAGAAGGTCTGTTTCCCTGCTCTCACGCAGGGCTTCTGCACCACCCTAGGTGCCCCGGTGAGGTCCAGAACTGAACACAGAGCTCCCCCTGGGGCCAGACCCCAGGTGCATTCCAGAATTCCTGACTCCTTCCAGCGCACAGTCTCAGGTCTCAGACGTGAGATAAGGATGGTGTCTAATATTAAATCTCAATCTCTAAGGTGCCCTTAAGTGACAGCGAGGAAGAACCAGAAGCGAAAGAAGAAAAGACAGGCACACGTCCGGATGAAGTAAGATGATTCAGGCATCCACCTGCTGCCCTGTGAAGTCCCTCCCAAGGTGGGAGGCGGGTGGGGGCCACATGAGTGTACAGAAAGGGGAAGCAGGTGAACCATTTACTAGTAATCTGGGCTACAAAATGTTTCCAAGTGGCGAATGAAGAGGGCAACGCACAGAGTGAACGCATCTCAGCGCCTAGATTTCAAAACAGCCTTCACCGTACCTTGAATAAGCAGAAGCATCAGACTCCAGCCTGTCCGCCCTCAGAGACTGCTCCAGACTCTTTCCCACCTCCAGAATCACACCCCCTCGCCCCCCAGGATTACTGGGAGTCCACACATCCATCGGAGGAAGAAAATAAGACATTTCCACTGTGTTTACAAAAACACCTAACACAATAAGCCCCCCCATCACAATATTAAATTTTAAGAGAGAAGACTCAAAGGTTCATCTCTGATTAAAATTTTCATAGGTTTTCTATCCTATTTCAAGGGGTAGTGTTAAGAGCACAATTGGCACAAAATGACAAGATCAAAGCAGGTTAGCAAAGAGATTATTTACTGATGTGTTGATGAGGAAATGGAGAACAGGGAAAAGGAGCCGAAAAGTAAGGAAGGGACTTTGGCTGGCTTGTCAAAGCAGACAGAGGCGACCCTTTCACGGCACAATGATTAAAGGAAGAGTCATCCTGGCTGGCCAGTTGGGCAGGGCCCTGTGGATGGTGCTTCTCCGGGGTCCAGGACCAAGCTACCACGTCTGATGAAATGACAAGTGACAAATTTAATTTCCTGAACACTAATCAGTCCCTTCAGACACAAACAGGTGCTTGGTTTCACAAGGAACCAGCCAGCCCAACAGTAGCCGGTGATGAAACTCTCCAAGGTGGATGGCATGGCACGGTGGAGGGGCTGGATCCTGGGTTTCACGGGGCGCCATCCAAGGTGAAGTTGCAATGGTGGTGTTTTGCTTGCCGTCAATTATTCTTTAGCTCCCATTATGCTTTTTTTAGCCTTAAGTTGTTATTTTAATGATCTTTGTTCCAAAGAGGGAACTACAAGAAAGACGAAGGAGGGGAAGAGGGAGGGGGAGAGGGAAAGCAAGTGTTCCCAGTGTGTCCCACTTGTACGTTGCAGCTCACCGTGCTCCCTCCCCCATCCTGCCTTCTATCTCCGCGTGAGTCACCACTCGGAGCTGGGTTTCAAAGCCTTACTTTGAATGCCCTCTATCACGACAGAGATCTAGCACATCGGCATCGGCAGAGGGGACCCGCAGTCTCACTCCCTGTCCCCGGTTCTAAACACCCCTGCGACTCCAAGGCCATGTTCCATTGTTATTACTGCCTTCCTGAAAACCAGAGCCACCCCCTCCCCTTTCAAAATCCCCCACCTGCTAGATGCCGCCTCTGTGGGCTCTGCCCCAGACAGACTACAGAGGAAAAGGTCTCGGGCCAAGGATGCATCAACAGCCAATAAAAGTTCAGCATCCTCTCCAGGCTCCCAAACACAAAGGCATTCTCCTTTGCGGGGTTGCAAGCTTGTTTTGTTTACTGCCAGGCAACATGTGCAGAGGAGAAGGCTGACTGTATCCTGACCAAGGAAAAAAAAAAGTCAACCAGCTTTTTTTTTTTCTTAAGCGTTGTGAGTAAAGCTTCAGCAATAACATCTCCCACCTGAAATAGCTGTGGAAAGAAGGTGGGCGAGAAGCCCTTGCGGAGGTTAAAGGAGACAAGAATTAAAGAGTGAACATGATTCGTGGAGCGGGAGAATGGACACATTCACATCTCGACAGGAAGGCTGTCCTGGGGACCCGGTGTCCTGGAGAAGCCCTGCCTGAACATCCCCATGCGCCCAGGACCAAGACTCGAACCTCCCAAGTTGGGGGTCTAGGTTGGAAGTCAGAGAGACTCAGGGAGGTGGGAGAGCAGTTCCAAGCTGGCAGCTTCTGAGGACCCGGCAGGTCGGAGAACACACCTGGCCAATGTTGTGGAATATTCAAATAGGAGCTCCCTGCACCAAAGCAGGAAGGGAGTTTGAGACCAAGCACATCGCCTTCTCCACGGGGACACTGCTTCCTAGCCAGCCCTCGGACCTAACACCTCCTGGTGGGCAGAATCTGGGGGGCAGGGTTTCTCCCCAGGACCATGAGTGGGACTCAGATCAAGCCGCACCCTTGTGGTCCCACCGGTCACAAGCGAACAAGGGTGCCACGAAGCTGGACCGCCCTCCGGCGGTGGCCAGCCTTTGCCCTGAAGAGCAGTCATCACAGACAGCAGGGATGACGCTCCAGTCACCCCTCAATCAGAGCAGCACCTGCGCACCCAACCAGAGCCAGCTCCTCCCACCAGCCCCCCACCCCCTCCCCACCCAGAGCCCCTTGCTTGCTTAGTGGACAGCCCATCCCTGGTGAGGTGTAACCTTCACAAGGGACTCGATTTCCTTCCAGCCCCTTTATTTCCATAGACACCAAACCTGGACAGTCTTCCAGAGTTTTCGGGAGCTAATCAGTTTAGTGATGTCTT
>SJYQ01002953.1:612503-665198 GCA_006410935.1 Redunca redunca
CAACAATTTTCTGGCCTTATCCCCCCCCCCCACCCAACTGGTTCCTGAGGGCAGAGAGAAATATGACAGTGGGGTTTCTGCCTGTGTAACACAAGCTCTGGGAAGCAGAGCTAGGTAAAAGGCTGAAGGAATCTAGTGATGTATTTCCCGGGGCCACTCTGGAGGGCATGTGAAGGTCATTTTAAATTATTTAGAGGGACAGATTGTGCACCTTCAGTGGGTTCATCCATCCATTCTTTCCCTCGTGGTCCACCTCAGCCCCCAACCTGAGAAGACAGCTTCTCTTTACACCTTCTTCAGTCTCAGAAGAGCAGATTTTAAAGTCAGTGAAAGTCTGAAATTCCTCACTGGCCTCGCGGGGAGGTCCAGAGAGACAGGCATTTGCCAAGCTAGTAGTTCTGCTCCGACCCTGGCTTTTGGTTGTTCCCAAGTGGCTTCAATGAATTGCTTAGACTCACATCATCAGCTCATCCAAGGGTGAGAAACACCCAAATGCTTTCCCTTGCTCAACAAAGAATTGTGAAGCATGAGTCTTGCCCTTTTATTTTCCCTTAATTTTTCACTATATGGAAAAGACATCATGGGATAGCGGACATCATTTGATAGCTGAATTTTTTAAGAGGAAGAAAAAGAATTTGAAAAGGATCTTTTAAAGGAAGCTCTCAGGATGTCCAATTTCAGATCAGTTAGAACTAACCCTTCCCTCTCCTCCTGTTGGAATCCACCCATCTTTGAGTCCAGGCTATGGTTCCGGTTCATCCCCCAGTGGCCTAGAACAACTGTAATCGTTATCACCTTCTGCATCCTTGGAGGCAAATAGATTGTTCCTCCTGCCTCCTTCAGTGAGCTTCTCCTCCTGGGGACTATGCCCATCACAAGCTTTGTAGGGGCAGAGCCAGGATCATGCGTATCTTTATAACTCCACTGACAGCACCTAGCATTCAATAAATGGGCTGACTAATAAAACTCAGCTCAAAACGTTGAGTGTGCCTCTGAGCCTCCTCATCCAGCTGGCGGGGTAGGGGAGGGACCCTGGATTCCAGGAGGTAAAAATTCGGGACTAAATCCACTGACAGCTACAGCCATCCCTCCAAGCTCTCGGTGCCCCCGTTCTCTCTGGAAAATGAAGCAGCTCTTCACTCCCTGTCTTCTTTCTCCCTCGAGCACTGAAAGGAAATGAGAAGATGAGGGATGCACATTTTATTTGTGAGGCACATACCTCAAAAAATTAAGTCATTTCCATAATGGCTTTCCAAATAACCACATGCCTAAGAGGGGAGTGACCGTCTACTACGAATCAAAAACTAGGACAAGGAGTGTAGCAAAGTGTCTGTTGTCTATTTCCTTCCTTTGTCTGGATGAAATTCTCACAAAGCATCAGGACGAAATTAAACTTAGCTGTTCATTTGAAATTGACCCTGTCCCAGAAAATCTGGCATGTTCTGTCATGGAGGGAAAACCATAAATAATACTTTTATGATTTAAGCCATAAGGTTTCCACTTCCAAGAGAAAGCA
The DNA here is from genome assembly GCA_006410935.1 of Redunca redunca. Classification (NCBI taxonomy): domain Eukaryota; kingdom Metazoa; phylum Chordata; class Mammalia; order Artiodactyla; family Bovidae; genus Redunca; species Redunca redunca. Next base: position 614,020 of record SJYQ01002953.1, read on the forward strand.
GGCTTCAGCTCTGTGCCTTCGCACTATCCCCCTTTCCCTCCTTTTAAAAATAAGAGAAATAAAATAAGTTATAGGAACGCTCTCAAGCACCTATCAAATGTTCAGTCATCCTCAAAGGAAAAGAAAGCATTTCGAGTGATTTTCTAAAATGCTTTGTCTAAAACAGCAAGTCCTTACATGTACTTTTTGCCTTTGAAGATGAGAGGGGGAGATAGAAAGCTGCAAACAGTTGTTTATGTCAGTGCCTTTAAAACTGCCTGGTCATAAAATATTCTCTTTGAGAGAAGGATGAACTGTTTGTGTCCCCTAGATCAACTGCTTAATTCTGAGAGTTGGAGAACACAGATTAAGTATGCAGATTCCCCTGGTGCTCACATTTGTATTAAATATCAGCTTCATACCATTGAAAGGCATCAGGGTATGAAATGTACCACACTCCATTCTGTGGGCAGTGCCCTGGCAAAAGGAGTCCATTTCGATTTAACAATTTTCAGTGCATTAGTGGCCTGAAAGGCTTTGGAGGGGGTTCACGATTCATTTTCGGCAATTAAAAGGAAGACTGTGGGTTGCTTTATTAAAACACAAATTAAATAGCAGCTGTTGTTGCTCCCGTCCTTCTTGTGGGTAACCACTCTCTGTGACAAATCGCCCTGACCTGCGGTAGGAGGTTGGAGGAATCCTGTGTTTACTCTCCTGCTTATACCATTTTCTCAGTTATCATTTATTTATGCCAAATTCTGTTCCTAAGAGGGAGAAGAGGAGAATAAATCCAGGCAATGCCAAGAAAAAAAGGAAATGTGCGAAAGCGGGAGAAAAGGAATAACAAGAAAAGAAAGGGTGACTTTCAACCCTACTTGTTTGCTAATTGAGTCGAGCCAGACGATACTGGCTTGGAACACGTATTAGCAAGATTTCTGAAAACCAGCGTTGGGTGGATGAAGGCGCAGCTTCCTAAGTAGAGAAACTTGGAGGAACAGACTCACAGCTTTCCGCTCTGGCTGATGGCTGTTGTGAAACTTTATGTAATCGGATTCCCGCCCCCTCCACCCACCACTCCACCCCCCAGATCAAACCTGTGGAGCCAATGACATTTCCACTAAGTACAAGAGGGGATTCTGGTTGCCAGGAAGGTGTCAGTCACTGTGAACCATTCTTAATGATTTCATTAATTACTAATGAATCTTCAGAAAGTTGGTATTAAAATAGACAGGGCTTCCTGAGCTTTGAAGACAGTATTTTATTATTTAAAATACCCTGCTAAATAAAAGCAGGTGATTCGGTGCGGGGTGGGGGGGGTGTTTCAAATCATGATGATGTTATCAATAAACTGAAAGAGAAAAACAGAAATGGACAGACAGGCAGACAGCGATCTGCAAGACTGAATCACCCACCTGAATTCTGTTTTGCTTTAGCTAATTTCTTCACAAGAAGTATGAAGCTACAAGCTGCCATTGAATATTGTCCAGCAATATACCAGTCGACAGAGGAAAGGCAGCATGCCTTCTGTGAGGCTGGCAGAGAGGTGAGGGTGGCAGGAGGCGCCTTCCAGATCAAAGGTCTGCAGTGTGACTGTGGGACCCCCTGCCTGCCAGGACCCATCCTGACACACAGACTTCTCGAAAGGACGTGTCCAACATGTTTACAAAACCCGGCACACATCACTCCCTTATGTTAGTATTGCTTCTAGGGCCACAGAGAGAATGGTGGCAAGTCAGCCGACAAAGGATCGCACAGGTGTCTCACCACTCAGTATGAAGGGGCCACGTTAAGGCATCGGCCGACAGCCACTCTGCTCTCAGTCTAGTTGTCAGATCAGCTCTTGCCGTGGGGCCAGCAGATACCGAGAGGGGCAGAAAAGATGCTCCAAGCATAGGGCAAAGCCTCAGGCCGTGAGATTTCGTTTCCTACTGCCTAAGGAAATTCTCAAACTGGCCCATGACGCACGCCATATGGAAGACAGCACCTGGGTGGCGTGACACTCACGCAGGGGATCTGCCACAAGCCGAGATGCCTTCAAATATGCATATTTTATTTTGAAAGTTGTTCCAATTTTATATTCTACTCCAAAACATGTCCGTGTTTGTTTTAGTGCACGAGTTACAGAGTGATTTGCCCCCAAATATTTGTACAACACTGGGTTTCCAGGAAGATGCTACATATTCATGAGCAGCCTGGGGTTTGAGAGACACAAGCCTCAAGTTTCTGGTCTGCCCTGGCTTCCAGAGTCAGGTGAACTGGCCCGATCACCCCTGTGTAGCGTCCTCCACCCTTACCCTCATGGACCACGACAAGCCCATCACAGCCCAACCGAGCATGCTCACTCCAGGCTCCTGGCCTCCCCTTGCCTGCCCCGGTGTCTCCCTCACACCCTGCCTTCTCCAAGATCACAGCCATCTTCCTACACCCAGCCGCATCCCTCCATCCATCACTTCTGTCTGCTAGGATGCTTCCATTGGACCTTGCACCACACAAGTTTAAATTAGTTACATTCTTGTTTGTATTTTCATGATTGCTTCCACATGGGCATTTTTACATTTGCTACTGCATGCCACACTGTATGGCAGCCTTAATGCCACATCACCCCCAAACCCACACTGTTACCCATAGCTGTTAGGACAGTGCTGGACAAAGACTTAGAAATCCCAACAAGGAACAGTTTATGAAGAAGTGGACAGATAACTTCATTCACAGCTGGAGAAAATACATTTCCGGTAAGTGGTAAAGAATCTGCCTGCCAATACACCGTAGACATGAGTTTGATCCCTGGTTGGGAAGATCCCCTGGAGGAGGAAATGGCAACCCACTCCAGTATTCTTGCCTGGGAAATCATGGAGAGAAGAACCTGGTGGGCTACAGTTAATGGGGTCACAAAGAGTCAGATTCAACTTAGCCACTGAGAACACACACCCGAACATCTAGCCCAGTGGTCACCCTGACCAGTTCAAAATGTTCAGGGGAGAGTGGAGCAGCCCATCCCAGCCTCTTGGCCATTCACACGCATATCACACTTAACATCTTACATTAATTTTAGCTCTTAGCATCTCATCTTTGGGAAGCAAAGAGCTGAAAGCATCTCACTGAGGCAGGACCTGATTTTCCTTCATCTACTTACTTCTTTAGTCAGTCTTAGAGGAAATCAGTCCTGAATATTCATTGGAAGGACTGATGCTAAAGTTCAAACTCCAATACTTTGGCCACCTGATGTGAAGAACTGACTCACTGGAAAAGACCCTGATGCTGGGAAAGATTGAAGACGGGAGGAGAAGAGGATGACAAAGGATGAGATTGGTTGGATGGCATCACCAACCCGATGGACATGAGTTTGAGTAAGCTCCAGGAGTTGGTGATGGACAGAGAAGCCAGGCATGCTGTGGTCCGTGGGGTCCCAAAGAGTCGGACACGATTGAGTGACTGAACTGAACTGAACTTGCTTCTTCCTTCAGCAGGAAAGGAGGCTTGGTAAGGCCAGCAACATTCCTTTTAGCATAAAAATGCATTTAAGTTAGCAAGGAAAAGTGATAAACATTAGCAAGGAAACCCTGTTCTGCCATGATGACATATTCAAAGGGAGTACTTCCTATCAAGTATATTTGCCTCCTTTGAAATGAAGGGAAGATCCTGGGGAAGATGGCAGGGGTAGAAAAACTGCAGAGAGTTGGAATTGAAGAGGAAGATAGGGAGGGGACTCCTGGACCCTCATCCGATGTGGTCACTGTTAGAACTGAAAGGTGATTGATGGAAAAAGCAAATTAGCATTTTTGCATGATCCTCTGCATTCTATGTTTGGGATTGGCTGATACTAAGAACACCATGAGGATGAACTTGGGCTGCACATCTTTCCAGTCCCTGTTGCATAACCAATAGTTTCCATTATGATGCAACGGAGGTGCAGAGCTAGTGTAAAACTCCCCCCAAACTGTTAGGGAAATATGTTCAATCATACTCTCCTATCAGAGAAGGCAATGGCACCCCACTCCAGTACTTTTGCCTGGAAAACCCCATGGATGGAGGAACCTGGTGGGCTGCAGTCCATGGGGTCGCTAAGAGTTGGATACAACTGAGCAACTTCCCTTTCACTTTTCACTTTCATGCATTGGAGGAGGAAATGGCAACCCACTCCAGTGTTCTTGCCTGGAGAATCCCAGGGACAGGGGAGCCTGGTGGGCTGCTGTCTATGGGGTCGCACAGAGTCGGACACGACTGAAGCGACTTAGCAGCAGCAGCAGCATACTCTCCTATGGCAGCATTAAGTATCTAGAAAAGACAGCTCCCAAGGAAAACTTACTCTCTGAGGGTTACTGTATACTAGTTACCTTCCTCTTTTGTCTTAGAAGTCACCTTAATAAGCCGTTTATTTCAAAGTTTGAGATAAAAAATGTGTTAGGTAGAAATTAATTATGCACAATAATATGCATAATAATTCGGTTAGCTAAGTGTCTGGTGTGCTTTAGACTGAAATAAGGACTCTTGATTCCTTCATGTTCAGAACTCACAGATGCTTTTTTCTCATCACCTGAACATCTATTCTGAGCTGCACTCCAGAAGACAGGTGTTCATCTCCTTTGTTGTAAGAATTCCCAGAATACCAGCTTCCCTTGGCCTCTCCCCACCAAGACTCCCACTGGTTTGCTGGTAGAGCTCCAAGATTTTTTTTTTTTTTTTGAGCTCCGAGATTTTTATCCTCTGTTTCCTCAAGGGCTCTGAACCACCTTTTCCAAAGAAGAGTCAGTGAGGTGCCCTCAGGGTCCCGCTGGGCGATAGCCCCCACCAAAAATATCTCCTTTCTCCTCAACGAAAGATGGTATTGTTTTATCACTGGTTTATTAATGGAACTATATACTTTTTTGTAACTTCGTTTCGTGATTATGAGACCATCAAATCTGTTTTAAGCAAAGCCCCGCTACATATGTGAACAGTGGAGCATGACCAGTTACTGTCCATTCCTATGGAGACCAGGACCAAAGGCACAGGACAGATGAGATGCTCAAGATCTGGACTGGAGAACAGTGCAGCTCTTCCAGAACCTCATAAACAGGGAGACCCTCTCCTCTCGTTGGAATGGTTTATGTGAACGCCTCCCTGAAAGTTCGACAGCCATGTTACCTCCAAGCGTCCTCTGATCTCTAAATTCCAGTGGTTTATCTCTTCTGATCCTTTGCTCCTTTCCCCTCACTCCTCTTTCTCTTTCCTTTTCTTATGACTCTTGCTTTCATTTTCAATTTTCAATATTAGACCTTCTTGTTAAATATTCCTAAAGATATCCTCTTCCTCTTGTAGGACAAATGGTCCCGACCATTAAGCCATTTCGAGCAAAGAAGACTTGAAAATCTAACCAAATGAAATCAAAATCCATAAAGCCCCACCTCTTAGCCTAGATGGTCTAGAGAAGAAAAGAAGGGCAGACGTCCAATTTTAAAATGGTTCAGGCTGCAAGTTGTTTGTAAAGGCAGAGTGACATAAAGGTGGGTCCATGGAGCATGGTCTTGATTTTTCTCAGGATTTGGGTTGGGGGTTATTCTCCTGCAACCTCAGCAAAGACTCTTTGGTGCTGAAACTCCTTATCACTAGTCCCCTTTCCAAGCCTGCAGTGGGAATATCTGAGGGATTGGAGGCTTGAGTAGGGTGACAGATGAGTAAGAAAAGAGTGATGGAGCTAACATTGCAGGTTAAATCTGCTTAACGTCAGTTTTACAAAATGTCTGAGTGATGGAGTTTCAGAATCCAGCTCTCTTTTTAGCTATTAAAGTACAGTTAAGAAGGGTTAAGCTTCCAGAGGAAAGCTCTGAAATCGACACAAGCTCCTTAAGACAGTCTCCACAGCCCAGGACGTTGAGGGGCTGGAAGAGGCTAAATATGCCAATGTATTTGCAGCAATATCACTGCCATGATTAGAAGTGGTCTTTTAATCTTTTTCCCCCAACTTCCAAGGGACTGCTGGGCTTCTGTGATGTACAGCTTCTATGAACTGATGTTCTTTTCTGGGTCATTCCCTCTTGGCTCCATTGAGGGTAGAATCCCTCTAAGGACATATGGTCCTTCTGCCCTTATAATGGGCAGAGTGCAATGACCTGGTCTGTGGGGATAAGAGGATGCATGTAGCAGGTATGGATGAGGACATTTTAATAAAACTAATAATTAGTGGCACAGAAAGACCCAGCTGGGATTCTCCATCTTGACTAACTAGGAAATTGTTTCCTAAGGTTTTGAAATACATGTAGAACGTCTCTAAAATGGGGAAAATTCTACTGGACTCCTCACCCTGATACGGAAGGTCTTTGGTTGGGGGTGTGGGGCGCACATGATCGCAAACAGAAGTTTATCAAAGATCCCTGAACAACAGAGCATTCTAAAAAAACAAGATCAACAAAAAGAATGTTTGCTGTTCAATGAGTAATGATGATGGGCAATAGGGACCCTAGGAGCACCAGACCTGGTACCCTCGTAGGGCTCCATGAATGAATGAGCGGATGAATGAACTGCATCACTGGCTCAAATCTTTGGTTCATTTAACATGACCTCTCATTTCCAGGAGTAACACATATGTTTGTAAGGAGAAATGATCTCCTTTCTCAATGTTACATGCAAAGATTAGGAACACCTCCTAAATACCATATCTTTGGAAGGTCCTATGCATGAAAGCAATGCCACACAAAGCTACCTTCAACTTTTCCAATATATCTCCTCAAACATCCTCACCAGGTTTGGAGGGGTCCCTAACACTGCCTATAATCTCCTCTGGGTGGTGGAGTACATGTAATGAGTAAAAAACTTCCTTGAGTTGTTCTAAAAGGACCCTCTCATCTCACTACTCACCTTTTACTTTATTTTCAGCTGATCACTGTCAAAGAATGTGCTTGCGTTAGTCGGCTTGGGCTCCCAAAAGAAAATGCCATAACTGGGTGACTTAAAGACAGCAATTTATTATGCCACCGTTCTGGGGCCAGAAGTCCTAGATCAGTTTCTGGAAGGACCAAGTTCTGGGATGGATTCTCTTCCTGACTTGCAGATGGTCATCTACGCACTGTGTCTTCATATGACAAAGAGATAGAGCTCTGGTGTCTCTGCTCATAAGGCCACGACGCCAATCGGATCAGGGCCTCACCCCTGTGACCTCGTTTCACTATCACTGCTTCCAGAAAGACCCTATTGCCTAAAGTCATATTGGAAATTGGGATTTCAACATACAAATTTTAGGGAGACACACTTCAGTCTATAGCCATGATCTTTTATCTAATTGGAATAGCTTGTGGATGATTCTTCCTGAGGAGGGAGAAGTGGAATGTGTGGCATCCCAATATTTTATACCTCCCCAGTTGTATTTGAGTGTGGCTTCTGGAAACTATCTTCCTTTATTTTTCTTTTTCCTCTCCTGTTTTCCCCTTGCCATCATCACTATTGAATTCATTAATTTTTAATATTGGAGCATTTTCAAAATATAATAAAACAAAACCCCCACTGTTTGTACGTTATGATATATGATGTCCCGCATCATTTTTTGCAATCCACTATAGCCTTCCTTTTCATGGCCCCTAACTGCATCCTGAAACTCCAGTACTTTGGCCACCTCATGCGAAGAGTTGACTCATTGGAAAAGACTCTGATGCTGGGAGGGATTGGGGGCAGGAGGAGAAGAGGACAACAGAGGATGAGATGGCTGGATGGCATCACTGACTCGATGGACGCAAGTCTGAGTGAACTCTGGAGGTTGGTGATGGACAGGGAGGCCTGGCGTGCTGCGATTCATGGGGTCGCAAAGAGTCAGACACGACTGAGCGACTGAACTGAACTGAACTGAATTGCATCCTAAGCATCCTCCAGAATCCCAGGTCTGCCTACCTTCCCCTGAGTGACCTCCTCCTCTGGTGACTGGTGGGATCAGCGCTCCCAGGCCCTCCAACCTGCCCCTCTGCCACATGAGCAGACCTCCAGGATGGCAGAGCACCTCGTCCACCAGATCTCTGTGCAACAAAGCAGGTGCTCAGTTAATGCTTGCTGAAGGAGGGACACATCTGATCTGACATAATTGCCATTTTCAGAGCAGGTTGAAAAGAAGATATAACTAGGTGACCTGTATCTTGCCATATTGTCTTTAATCCAGCAAGAGCTGGACTAGGCATCGGAGGACTTGGTGTCTGTTCTCAAGCATGCACTTCTCTTTCAGAACAAACAACCGTGTCTGAGGTTTAGCACCCATAACTTTAAAAGGTATATTGCTGCCTATCTTAAAACAATGTTAGGATAACTATTACATGAGCTAATGTATCTGAATTCATCAGCAGAGTGCTGGGCACAAAGCAGTTCTCAACAAATGTGTGTTCAGCCTGAACGGCGTCATAGAACAGTGCGTGACTTCTTGCTCATGTGTTTGCAGAAGCTCACTGGCCAGTTTACTACCTTTAAGGTGCATTCTGTTTGATTGAATTACACTGCTACAAAGGAAGTTATGGTTTCTTCCTTATGAATTATGAAATAGTCAGCTCCTCTTAAAATGGTAACTTGAAAGGACTTTTGCAGACCAAAGATAATAGTAGTTTTCCTTTTCTTAAGAACAACTTAGTAAAAACAAATGGCAATCTTTTAAAATGTGAACAACTCAAAAGACACTATTTAGGACCAATGTATTTAAAAAATGAATAAAACAGATATGCTTGGCACTTTAAACACTGATCAAACTTATTTTAATCTGACCTGACTTTTTTCTTCCAAATATGAAACTCTATGCATATACCTGTGTGTGTCCACATGTAGACGGCAGCACAAAGGCTAGAGTGAGGGCTTAACACAGAACAACAAGAATTCCCGTTAAAGTGAAAAATGAAATAAGTGTATGTACTGGAACCACTGTTACTTAGCATCATTCTGCAGATGCTAGCTTACACAACCATATGAGAGAAACAAGTATGTATCTGGAGGAAAAGGAAGTATAGCTATTATTATGTGTGTGATATATAATTGTATTCTTAACAACGTAGCAGAAGTTACAAATAACACAAATTTTAATATGGATAGAGATGTCTGGGCTTATAATTAATATACCAAACTAAATAGATTTTCTATAATTAAAAATCACTTAGAAGACCTTACTCTTACTATGAAAGTATAGTCAGTGTAAAGTTAAAATACTTAGGAAGTTACTGGGTGTGCCAAAAGATTTATTTGAGTTTTTTGGTAACATCTTACAGAACAACCTGAATGAACTTTTTGGCCAACACAATCCATAAAAATTGTGTAACTTCTGTGTGATTTAAATTTTTCAATGTATTGAGAGATAGATATGAACCATTTAATGAACAAAAGGCATGCCATGTTCTTGAGCAGAAATGTGTAATATAAAGATTTCAATTATCCTTAAATATCTATAAAATGAAAGTGAAGGTGAAGTCGCTCCGTCGTGTCCGACTCTTTGCGACCCCGTGGACTGTAAGCTACTAGGCTTCTCTGTCCATGGGATTCTCCAGGCAAGAATACTGGAGTGGGTAATGCACATAAAACCCACAGGACTTTCGGAAGGAGGGGGCAAGCAAAAGATAAAATATAATTTAAAAATCAACAAGAAGGAAGAGTGAGGAATGTTTTTTAAAAGGAGAGCCCCTTCAAGGGATCACTAACAAAATAAAAGTGGAAATCAAAAAATACCCAGAGACAAATTAAAAAAAAAACAAAACACAATGATCCAGAATACACAGGATACAAGAAAAGCAGTGCGAAGAGGGAGGTTTCTGACTATAGATGCGTACCCCAGGAAATAAGAAAAACAGCTACTAAAATATGTAAAAAAAATATGTAAAATATGTGAGCTATAAGAATTAAGAGAATGGTGTTCTGTTTCTTGACTGTACAGACTAATTAATGGTTCTAAATAGAAGTCCCAAAGTAGATTCAGATTTAAGTAATAAAGGTAGCATTTCAAATCAATGTAGCAAGCACAGCTTATTTTATAAATGGTATTTGGATATCTCAGCTACCATCTGAAAAGTAATAAAGCATAATCTTTGGGGCAAATCTGTCATAAAAGAAACTTCAGATGAATCAAAAATTTAAATACAATAATGGAAATGCTGAAAGTAGTTAAATACACTGAGGTTTTGCATGAGAAATTTTAATGGGGAAAATCTTACTAAGTATGATAACAAAATCCAAATACAAATAGAGAGAAAGATTCATGCATTTGTTCACAACAATAAAAAAGCTTCTTAAATGCCAGCAGGAGTAGGTAGGGGTACAGGGAAGTGGGAAGCACACGATAGATAAACCAGATCAGAAGGCAAGTAACAAATGGAAATAAGATTTGCAAATAGCAGTACAGAGAAACAACAAATTTCCTTAATATATAAAAATATCTTGTAAATCAATAAAAAGCCAGCAACCAATAGGAAAATGAGCAAAAGAAACAACAGAATATTTATCTCTGCAAGGCCTCATAAATATAAGGATGTTCAATACAACAGAGTCTGAATACAAATGAAAAATACAACCAGAGATTTTTCACCTGTCATAATGTCACCCAGCCTAAAAATGGGAAATGGTTGATAGGGCTATGTGTTGGCTCTGGCTGGGGAAACAGGTACCCCAGTCTTTGTAGTGCTACAGAAAGTTGGCAATATCAACAAAATGTAAGACACGTTCCCTTTGTCCTAGTTCCGTTTCTAGGGATCTGTATCCCAGATAGATCCCCACATGTGTGAAATGATATATGTACAAAGATCCTTATCACAGCATTGTTTGAACTAGCCAAAGAGACAACGTGACCTAAATATGCTAAAGAAATTCTAGGACCTCCAGACAATAAAAGATGAGGCAGCCATTTAAAAAGAAAGAGGCAACTGGGTGGGACCTGATGTGTTAGCAGCCCCCTTGGGATGTTGTAAAATAATAAAAGCGAGATGAAGGACACCATGAATAGTGCGCTGATGTTTGTACAAAAAAAGAAACAGATATTTACCTGTGGGCTTGTCCACCTGTGGTTTGGGATGCTCTGAGGGGCATATGGGGAGCCTGGGGGCAGGGAGCCCAAGGGAGGGGAGATGCTTCAGCCAGGAATGAGAGGGATACCGCTTTCTGAATCTATATCTTTTGGATTTTGTATCGTATGCAGATACTGTTTTAAAAAATAAATAAGATTTAAAGCCCTTGACTTTGTTCTTTTCTTTAATGAGACCTTGCTATTTACAACTGATCAACAAATAAATGTTCAAGAAGGGAGAAAACCAAATTTAAAAGGCAAATAGTATTTAGGGAGCTATGAACAGAGACCAGAAGAGCTAACGTTCTTTACCTGTTGTGCTTCTCATCCACACAACTGTATACTCAAAAAATAATATTTAAATGAGTTTTCTGCACAACACCCATATCCTTGTGACCCTAGGGGGATTGCCCCTCCTCTCCCAACCTCAGTTCCTGCGTCTTTATAATGAAATCATTGGACTGGATGCTCTCCAAGATCCCTCCAGCTCCGGAATTCTATAAAACATTACCCTGATCTTTCCCTCAGGTCATTTTATTAACTTGCTTCAGTTTTAGCCCACAAAGTAGGGATTACCAGCTGCTAACTATTGCTTGAAACTTCCTCTTCATTTAAATAAAATGGTTCCCTTATCAACCTTTCACTTAAAACCAAGCTTATAGGAACAGACTCTGTTTATCTCTGTTTACTAACAAAGCTTGTTTTTGTATACATCCCAATTTATACCATTGTCTGTTTCCTAAAAGCCAGTCTTCTTTCTGGCTCAAAGGGTGTCTAACCAAAACTTTTTAAATGGCAAACTTTACATCCAAAAGGGAGGAAGGAAGCAGTTTTCCCCTCATAGGTTTTGTTTGTTTTTTGTTTTTTGGGGTTTTTTTAGGCAAGGCAATGCTCAGGAATGGCCTCCCAGGTGGCTCAGTGGTAACGAATCCACCTGCCAGTACAGAAGATGCAGGAGACGTGGGTTCACTCCTTGGGTTGGGAAGATTCCCTGGAGGAGGGAATGGCAGTATTCTTGCCTGGAAAATCCCAAGGACAGCGGAGCCTGGCGGGCTACAGTCCATGGGGTTGCAAAGAGTCGAACTCAACTGAATACGCTCACAAGCAATACTCAGAACTTTCCACTTCCAGTTAACAATCAATTTGCAAAATCATCCTCTGTTCTCTTTTCTGAAAGGCACTGGGGGCACAGGATTTGCTGGACCAGAGGCGTTTCTGAAAGGTGGGTCTGTTTCCAGGGGCCTATTTAGCCAGTGGGTTCATCTCCCACGCCTTGGGCTCTCTTTCATTATTCCTGCTTGATTCTGCCTTTTGATCATTTCTGGTAACACCCTGGCATCTTATTCTCTGCTTTTGTGACAAGATTGAGGGGAAGTTACTTAAGTCACTTGACCAAAACACATTTTGAGCATCAAGAGAACATAGGTTGTTTTTGTTTCTGCACCAAACAGTTACATGGATAAATCTTGTTCACAGACTTGTTAGTTGCAACACGGTGACATGACATAAATTTCTCAGGCTGTTAGGGTCTCTACTTTCCTTTTCACAAAGTGAAAATAATAGCATGTTTTTGCAAAGAGTATTAAAAATGCATAATATATAAAATAGACAATACGTGTAGCATAGTATATATATATTGTGTGTATATATATACACACATATATATTATCATCAATGAAAAATTGTTACCTGCCAGATCAGTAAACAAAGGATGTTGTAGCCATCAAGCCATCATGTTACAGCCGGCCTGATGGTGAGCCCCGAGAGAACTCAGACTGTAAACAGGATGCACACCCCCCACCCCCACAACCCCGACCACCCACACACCCCACCACCCACACACCCCACCACCACTCCTGTCTAGCAGTCACATGCTCCAGCCAGCCCTGACAGGTTAACTGGAGGCAACTCAGGACAGTAAAACACAAGATACTGGCCCCAGAGAGCTGAGGTGCATGTCAAAGGAATGGCTTCAATGACCCATAGTCTTGCCTTTCCCATTCATAGAAAGGGGGCTTCCCACGAGTCGCTGGTAGTAAAGATCCCACCTGCCACTGTAGCAGACATAAGAGACGTGAGTTCGATCCCTGGGTAGGGAAGATCCCCTGGAGGAGGAAATGGCAACCCACTCCAGTATTCTTGCCTGGGAAATCCCACGGACAGAGGAGCCTGGAGGGCTACAATCTGTGGAGTCACAAAGAATCAGACTACTGAAGAGACTTAGCATGCATATACGTAGAAAAGTGCTAAATTCATCCACTTGAGATGTCTGGTTTTCTTTAATTAACAGTACTCTTTTGATGTTCTCACTACCTGGTCTTTGTTGGAAAGAGTCCTACATATCCAGCCTCCTCTCTTACCTCTTCTAAGCAGTCCCTCAGAGCTCTCTGAAAGGCTGTGCCCTGGACTTAAGTCCTCAGTTTTGTCCGCCAAAGAAAGCAGTTCTCAGCTTCTAAGTTGTGCATTTCTTTCGGTCGACATGATATATATGTTAAATATATGTGTATATATTTTAGTGTAGGGGCGTAAAAACATGGGCTTTACTTGTTATTTAACTATTACGAGACTCAGTTTCCATTGTATAAAAATAGATATATTAATAGATCCTAAGTTGCAGTGCTGTCAGAAGGGCCAAACATACATAAAGCTTGTGCACACTGTCTGGCAGACAGCAGGAGCTCGACAAACGTTGTCCAACATCACTGCAGCTGCAGTCGAGACACCTGGAGTCACTATACGGTGGATATTATGCTTATCATCCATTTCTTTCCGGGGTTATCTGGAAGCCCAGAGGCAGAGGTCTGGAGGGAAACGTCAAACCTCAAGACTGTCTATTCAGTGTATCTGAAAAAAAAAAAAACACAAAGGAGACGGATGTCAGGGCGCCCTGGGGTCCTGCAGCTCCATGGCTGCGGCACCAGCAGTCTTGAGGGCAAACTGCTCACTCCAGAGTATTGATCCAGCCACAGCAAGGTGCAATCTGCTTTTCAAAACAGTTCCATTGGAGAAATAGACCCACAGACACAGAAAACTGTCTTGTGGCTAGCGAAGGGGAAAGGGTGGGGGAGGTGTGAACCAGGAGTCAAGGATGAACAGATACACACTGCAACGGCTGCTGCTGCTAAGTCGCTTCAGTCATGTCTGACTCTGTGCAACCCCATAGGTGGCAGCCCACCAGGCTCCCCTGTCCCTGGGATTCTCCAGGCAAGAACACTGGAGTGGGTTGCCATTTCCTTCTCCAATGCATGAAAGTGAAAAGTGAAAGCGAAGTCGCTCAGTCATGTCCGACTCTTAGCGACCCCATGGACTGCAGCCCACCAGGCTCCTCCATCCATGGGATTTTCCAGGCAAGAGCACTGGAGTGGGGTGCCATTGCCTTCTCTGAGATACACGCTACTGTATATGAAATAGACAACCGCAGGGACCTACTGGATAGCACAGGGAATGGTATTCACTCACTTGCAATCATGTATACAAGACAAGAATCTGGAAAAGAGTGTCAGTTGTTTAGCTGCTAAATCGTGTCCAACTCTTTGCGACCCCGTGGACTGTAGCCCGCCAGGCTCCTCTGTCCATGGGATTCTCCAGGCAAGAACACTGGAGTGGGTTGCCATTTCCTTCTCCAGGAAATCCTCCCAACCCAGGGATTGAACCCACATCTCTTGTATCTCCTGCACTGACAAGCAGATTCTTTACCACTGAACCACCCGGAAAGCCCAAAAGAATGTGTGTATGTATACATACATGGGTGTGTGTGTATGTGTAAATTATATAGGACTCCCCCGGCAGTCCAGTAGTGAAGACTCCATGCTTCCACTACAGAAGGCACAGGTTCGATCCCTGGTCAGGGAACCAATAATCCTACTATGCCACATGGCACAGCCAAAAAATTTGGGCTTCTCTGATACTCAGTTGGTAAAGAAGGCACCTGCAACCCAGGAGACCCTGGTTCAATTCTCGGGCTGGGAAGATACCCTGGAGGAGGGCATGGCAACACACTCCAGTACTTTGCCTAGAAAATCCCCATGGACAAAAGAGCCTGGAGGGCTACAGTCTAAGGGGTCGCAAAGAGTCAGAACGACTGAGTGACTAAGCACACGGCACATGGCACATATATTATATACAATATACACATATAATGTGTACATATAACTGAATCACTTTGCTGTACAACTGAAATGAACAACACTGTAAATCACCTATACTTCAACATAACATTTTTTTAAAAACTAAAAAATAATTTAAAAAAAATTTTACAGTCAGTGTGTAGCAAGACAGGAAGGTGAAAACCAGGGAGGGTGGACAGAGGAAGCCCGCCACCACATCCCCAGCGCACAACTTCAGACCAGGAGCCCTTTCCTGCCTGAGAGTTTTAGCACGTGAGGCAGAAGCTTTTCAACTCAATTAGCATTTAATGGTCCTGATGCTCAATCACAGGGATCAGCTGTGAAGTTACTAAAGCAGTGACCAGGGACCGGAGTCGCCAGTCACGTTTGAATTGTCGGTGCCTTTCCAATGACATCACCTCCGCCCATCCCACCATCCCTCCCAATCAGAGATCCAGGTAATTTGGTGACCTTTCACAATGGCAGGGAGTCATCCTTCAGTCTTGGATCAGGGACTTTGAAATACCCAAAAGAGTCAATGACAGCTTGACTCTGTCCCTGGGAAGATAAAGCAGCATCAGAGATGTGGGAGGAATTGGGGTCCTGGGCAACACGGGCATGTGAGTTTTGAGGCTCCTTCCCCCAGACAGTGCCTGCATCCCACCAAACCTTCCTAGGGGACCATGGGCTGTAGGGGTAGAAAGAAGAACCAGCTGAATGTCGCTATAAGCAAAAAGAGAATACAAATGGAAAAGTATCTAGTATTAGATGAGCATTGCTGCGAGAATGTAACCATTTGTATCCTAAAGATCTCAGAGTGAGTTGGTAGCGCCTTGACCAGTTATTAACCATCATCCATTGGTCCTCCCTCTTTGCTGCATCCAGATTCTCTTCTGAGCCCCCTTGCTTGCGGGGTGAGGCCATGTGGCGAGCCCTCAGCAGTGGACCATGCACAGAGGTGGTTCTGTCCTCCCTGGGCAGAGGAGGTCAAGAGCATGCACGCCTTCTCCAAGCTCCCTTCTTCCGGTCTTCCCAGCATGGGGCTCTGAGGTCCTAAGGTAGGGGATGCCACGAAATGGGAAGGACCCCAAGTCCCTCACCTCTGCAAAAGCTGAGTCCCCCACACCAACCCTAGGCTGTAAATGGATCCAAAAGTCAGTCTTTAACTTGTGTGATTGAAGAATGTCCCTCCCCTACGAGTTAACAAAGGATGTTGCGGCCATCAAACCATCAGTCTCTGCAGCCACCTCCGAAGGTGCACCCGGAGGGGATTCAGGATGGACAAGGGCTGGATGCTGACCCTAGATTGTTACGAGGCACATCAAAGGAGCGATTTCAGTGAGTCCAGACTCTTGCATCTTCTCTTACACAGAAAAGCACTAAATTCATCGCTTGAGATATCTGTATCTTCTGTAATTAATATTCAACTTTTGATCTTCCAACTACCTGGTTGTTTGGGGTTTTTCTTTGTTTGCAAAAATCCCGTATGTCCAGGCTCCTCTCTTATGTCTTTAGAGCAATCCCTCAGAGCTCTCTGAGCCTGCCTCCCTGGCTTAAGTCCTCAGTAAGTCTGCCAAATGAAACATAATTCTCAACATTCAGTTGTGCCTTTTTTCTCGGTCAACATCTGCTAAGCCATTGAGACTTTAGTTTGTCTGTTAGGACAGCTACCATCGATTATCCTAAGTGAACAAAAAGACAGAAGAATCACAGACAAAAATATCGATCATAGATGTATTTATAAATAGCAAAATAACTGAAATAACTGTCTAAAAATAGGGAACTGATGAAATAAAGTATGGTACATGATGCAGCCGTTAAGACACATGTTTTTTAAATGATGCTAATGACATGGTGATAGGATACAAAGTGAACTTACTTTTTTACTGGGGAGTCTAGTAGTCAAAAAAATAATCATGAAATAGCATAAGTACTTTGCTTAGAGTCTCTGAAGGGGATTTACAGATCATAGAATTATTTATTTAATTCCCCCCTTCCCTCTGTCCACTCTTCTTAACAGCATCTGCTCCCACTTTCTTCTTCAAATATTCTTGCACAAACTCCACTCCCTCAGCCAACTTAGCTCTAGCCTTTTCTTCCTTCTGTGCCCCAAAACTGTACCGTAGTACCGCAAAACTAAAGAGCAGTCTACTTGGCAGAAAAGGAAGGATGGAAGGAAAAGGGAAAGACGGCGAGCAGTCATGCCTCAACCGGGCTCATGCGACATCTGTGGCAGAAAGAACTTCATTTCCCTCCGTTTCCAGGATCAGAATCTTGCCCAAGTTCGATGCATGAAGCAGGGCACCTAAAGCCGGTGCTCTGGGACAACCCAGAGGGATAGGGTGCGCAGGGAGGTGGGAGGGGGGTTCAGGATGGGGGGACTTATGTGTACCTGTGGCCAGTTCATGTTGCTCTAGGGCAAAAATGATCACAATATTGTAAAATAATTATCCTCCAATTAAAATAAATGCATTATTATTTTTTTTAAAAAAAGAATCTTGCTCACCTCTGCCCCAGGGTCAAAGGCAATTCTTGTCACCACAGAAAAATTAAGGCGCTCTCCGTTGCCAATTGCCAGGAAAAGTAAGTGAGGATGCTTTGTGTTGCCCTGCACGCTGCGGGAGAGAACATGTTTAGCCTAGTCAAGGGCTCTTTCGTGACATAAAAAGAAAAGAGGTCAAAGTTACATTAAAATGAAGAATCAAAGAGTTCTTTTATCAAAAAATCATTAATTATGTGACTTTTGATCAGACTGCGTGTCTTCTCAAATCAGAATGTCATTCACACATGGATGAATAAGACGTCCCCACAAGATCCCTCATCAGCTGCAGCCCCCAAGTCATTCTAACCACTTTGGCTGGGGACAATGGTTTCTTTCCTCTCTGTGAGTCAGGTGGGTTCGGAATGTTTCACTTTGAAAAGAAGATGCCCTAAACTTTGTCCATTAAAAAAAGGCAGAGTTCTGCAGCCTTCCTATCTGTTCTGGACACCCACTCAGGGCTCCGGAATGATTCTGTCTGCTGGACCTTCACAGAAGATAGGTGTGAATTACATGACAAAGCTCCAGGCCATGTCAGACAGAGGGGGTGACTCATAGTGTCTGATAGAACAAGTATTTTGCCCATTTTAAACTTATGCACAGTAGGGGACCCTTTTCTACACTGACCCATCTGAAAGTTCTTTTTTCCCCTGCATGTATCAATTTTAGCCTCAACAGCATATGGGCCCCAGAGATGCTGCAGAGAGACCTAGAATGAAAAAAGGAGAGCCCTATAAAGCCTGGATCTCCCAGAGGACAGAAACAGGCATTTTGCAGAGAACATTAAAGGAAAGCATTAAAGATGACTTTACTTAAAACAGAATTTTGAGCTACAACAGCTCCAGGAGCTCAAATCCTCTCCAATTAGTAAATATATAGTTTGCACCATCTCAACACAGACTCATCTGAGGTAAGATAAGAGACAAGGTACTAAAGATCAACAGGACCTAGATTTTGAGAGAGGAGGACTCTGAAATAGGCAAGAACTGAGATGATTATACTTGATACAACAAGCTGGCTGTTTGTCCACCCTTGGGAGGAAGGTGAATATTAGGAACCTTGGTAAAAAATGACTTAGAGAATCCTTTTGCTGTCTTGTAAAACATGCAGAGAGATAAGCAACCTTAGTAATTATGGATCCTGTCTGGACTATGGGTGTGTCATTGGAAATGATATTATAACCATGCATGGAGTATTACAATGAATTGATCCTTGTCAAGGGCACTTTCAAATATGGTGCTGACTGCCAAGCACACAGCACTTAGAAGTGATGAGTCGCAACTCCAGAACAGCAAACTGAAGCTTGGAGAGGATATATGATACCTTATAACATCAAATACAAAAAACATATAAAGAAAGATGCCCCCGTAGCCAAATCCACACTTGTTTTAATACCCTTTTCCGGCACTTTATTATTAAATTTTAACAAACTTTAAACACTCCATCTAGTATTCTGTGCCCTGCTTTTACACTTCTTCTTCCCATCATTAAATATTCTTTGAGAAAATCATTTTTAATGAATGAACTGTTTTCCATTCTTAAGCTGGGCCATCAATTATTTAACCAATCCTCTATTTGGGATTTTTAGGTACTTTCTAATATTTTTTCTATTATGCTAATGACTGAGATGAATATTATTGGCCATAAATCTTGTACATAAATTTGATTTTTCCTTAGGATAAAATCCTAAACGCAAAATTGCCGGCTCAAAGTGTATGAACATTTTATGGCTGTTGATGCACAAATTGCCAAATTACCCTCCAGAAGGTTTGCACCAATTTCCATCCCCATCAGCAGCAAGAGATGAAAACTGCCTTTTCCTTACATACTCAGCAGCAAATTCTGTGCTTTGGGGGGAACAAAGGAGAAGATGGTTGGATGGCACCACCGACTCAATGGACATAAGTTTGAGCAAGGACTGGGAAGCCTGGCATGCTGCAGTCCATGGGGTGGCAAAGAGCCAGACATGACTGAGAGACTGGGCAAGAAACAGCAACAACCTGTTAGATGAGGGGGAAAAATAGATTTACAACTCGCATTTCTTTGGTGGATAGTGGAGTTGAACATCCTTCAGTGTCTATTGGGTATAAGCCTCTGCTTTATTGTGAATGTCCCATCGCCTCTTCTATCCATTAATCTATTGCTGTGGTGGAAGATGCTGGGCTGCAGAACCTTTCTCAGCACTTGGTGTGGATCTGTTCCTGCTGAGTCAAGTCCTTTTTCGGTGAAGGAACGTTGCTTCTTAATACAGTGAGGCCCCTAGGTATGAACCTTCGAGTCGAGAACTTTCAAAGACGCGAACCCGAGTTCCATCATTGTCAGGCATGAGTGACATCACAGCTTGATCCCCATCTCTAATTGCAGCTGACCCTTCAGCCCCACCATCTTCCTCTCCTTCTTCCAGTCAGTAACTCTTCTCACTTGATCACTCAATGCCAACCCCTGGATGCCAGCTGCCATTTGCACTACTGCACTTTTCAAAGCACTGTACTGTAAAGCTCAAAGTGTCTATTTTATGTGTGTTTCCTATGTATAATTTGTGTGAGAAAGTATTATAAACCTATTACAGTGAGGTACTATGTAGCCGGTTGTGTTAGTTGGGTACCGAGCCAAATTTGTTGGACTCACAAGCAAACTGGACTTACGAATGCGCTCCTGGAATGGAACTCGTTCATAGGTAGGGGACTCACCATACAGAGAAGTGTCGTCACCCCTTCAGCTTGCCCGTGGGGCTGGAACGAAGGTCTCCTTGTTCCAACCACGATGGCTCGGGAGGAATTGAATTCATGTCCCTAGATTTAAGAACTCACCAGCAGCCAGAATTTGAACTCTAGCACTGAACGACTCTGCAGTGGACTATTTCTCATGAACTTGACCTTCCTCCTGCCTTCACTGGGTGACGGAATGAGGCCAAGAGGCCGTGGAGACGCAGCTGCGGCTCCCTCCTCCCGGCAGTGGGGCTGCAAGGCCAGTCTGGAACAGATCATCCCTGCAGATGGTGGGGACACCCGCTGGGTGACCCTGGAGCCCAGCAGGAGGGAAGAACAGTGACCATCTTAACACTTCCAGCGAAGCAGCCACACTCCCCAAAATAGATGCGGGAAACATAAAGCACTCAACAACCCAGATGAACCTGACCTCAGCGGTTGGAAAGAATAGCCCCACCTCTCTGCAAGTCCCTGCTCGCAGGATCCTCTCTCCATCGCTAAGCAGTTCCTTCTGACTTAAATCGCTACTGCTCGTGGTTTCCAGCTTGGTCTCCCCCACTAGAATGTCAAGTTCAGGGCATCCAGTTCCTAGCAGTGAAACCCTTTGTAGTTGCTATGGGTGAATGGATGAGTGAGTGATAAATGAACAAAACAAATTTTTTTTTTCCCTAGCACTTTCATGCTGTTTCTAAGTGACAGGTTTCCACAGCTGCCTCCCCCAGACAACCGCAGACTGTTTGAAGACACCTCTCTCGGCATCTGCCTGGCACATAGTAGGATAAATGCTTATCTAAGGAATGAATGAGCCAGATCCTCTCTGGACCACAGTAACGCCCACATGAGCTCATCTCTTCTGAAGTTCTTCCCTTAGGAGACGTGTAAAATGCAGCAAGATTCTCAACCTGTCCCCCACGGCCGCTCATGCTAGATGGAGCTTTGCATTGTTCTGTGCAGGCCGTGGGCTGCTGGGAGAATGCTGTGACAACTGCCCCCACAGGACTTTGGGGATAATGAAAAGTCTGTCTTCCCAGGCTGACGCTGCTGAAAACCACGCTTCCCAGAGGAGGCAGATGGGCCAGTCCACACTGGAGTGCACGTTTGTGGATGGGTGCGGGTGACGGCCAGCTCTTGCAGGACCCAGATCAGCTGAAATTCACAGAACTCAGGCGCCAGCCCCTGACAACAATTGATGGGGGTGTTGCAACTGGCGTTGCCTGAAACCACGCCCTCCTAAGCTGCATCAGAGTGAGATGCTGTCGGAAGACATAGGCTGTGGTCGCAGGTTAATGAGGACCTCCCAGGTGGCGCTAGTGGTAAAGAACCCGCCTGCCAATGAGGAAATAGAAGGGACGCAGGTTCGATCCCAGGGTCAGGAAGATCCCCTGGAGGAGGGCATAGCAACTCACTCTAGTATTCTTGCCTGCAGAATCCCTTGGACAGAGGAGCCTGGCAAGTTATAGTCCATAGGGTCTTACAGAGTCAGACATGACTGAGGTGACTTAGCACAGCATGGATAGCATGTTAATGAAGAGTTTCCTCATGAGAAAAGTCCCTCAGAGGGCAACACTGTGAAAGAGGCATCTCCCACAGAGCAGGGCATAAGTCCCGGGCAGGGCATCCTGCACCCCGTCAGCATGGTGGGAGGTGCCCCCCCAGCAGCCCCCCCCCCACCCCGACCCCAGACACCAGGAACTCTCCCTTCCTAAATAATTGAGTTTTACATCCAGAACAGGTTCTGTTCTCTCCTTCCATGAACATTAGAGCTTCTAAATATTTCAGGATCCCTGGGTTGTAGAGGGTCATTCACCCAGCCCTTTGGATAAATGAAGCCAGTGCCAGCAGCTTCTGGGATGGCTTTGAAGAAAACCGTCAAGAAAACAAGTCTCTGCTCTCAACCTTCCTCCCACCACCCCCAATCAAGCCTTTCCTTCAGCATGTGATGACTCAACTCTTTGGTGAACAGGAAAAGGTACCTTTTATGCACTCACTTCTGTGGTCCCTGCAAAGATGAGGTGGGTGTTGGGGGTCCTAAACCATGCCCACCTCTGCTGCCACCCCCGGGAGCCTTGATAAGGGCTTCAGCACAGCACAGCCACCCGCAGGACCACTTGGGCTCCAGCCAGCAATCTCTTGGGCCTTCCTAGGGATGCTCAGATGAATACAAAGCCAGCCCTGCAAACCCCCAGCTTCACCAAGCTGGAACTCTTCACCTTTTCCTGACTCCATCCACATCGTCCTCCACGTACACACTCTTAAAGCTTCCAAGATGAGGGTGGCCCTACTGCTCTGCCACAATGCCAGCCTAAAGGCAGCCCCCTCCTGACAGCCTGCCCTGGCAGGGCAGTCATTGCCACCTCCGCGTGGACTGTCCTCTCTGGGGTCCAGTGAAAACGCACCAAAGTGTGGTGTCTTCCATGGAGCCACTGTTTACACCTGTGGCCCCTGCGTCACCCCCCTCCTTGCATCCACTCTCAGCTTTCGTCCCGTGTGCTTGCCCCATCCCCTGCGTGCGTCCCCTGTTGTGTACACACTTCTCTGTGCAGAGAACATGACCGCCAAGTCTGAGCCTCCCTGCAGACCTCTGTGCTTGAGAGGCTGGAGGATGCAGCTCCCCAGTTGGCATCTCTGCAGGATCCTGGTAAACCAGTCTGCTTCCACTCAGGGAGGGCATGGGACCCCCATGGAAGGATGCCCAGAAGCTCTCCCAGCCTGTAGGAGTGGGCAGGGGAGAAGCAATTGTTAAGCTCGCTAATGCTGGGTCCACCAAGAGAACTGCGATCTCCACCTCACCCTGTCTTTAGCCTCTTGCCTGGGCACCCCATCCCCTGTGAAGATGCAAACTAAACCCCCCAGGGGCGTGGCCTGGAGGGAGGGACCGCCCAAGGTCAAAGTACATGCCTCCTCTAGACTTGCAAGTGGGGCTCAGGCTAAACTCCTGGTGCCTCCCCTCTCAAAGCCACTAATGATGAGAAAGGAGGTAAGTCTGCCCACATGTAGGGTCCTTACTCCACCTGCCGGGAGGTAATGTGGTCCCAGAGGTTTTCCCTAATCTGTCAGCCTCCCTGTCTTAGCCTCAGGGACCCGGGGTACACTGGCATTCCATCACCCTCAGCTGGACTGCTGAGCTCCAGGGTTAGCCAACAGCTGAGGACGACAACATGTTCCAAGGATTTCTCTCCTCCAAGGGCTCTTAAATGCAGAAAGAGCTCCAAGATCAAGGAATTTTGCTTCAGTGGCAAAGTTACAAGTAGCTCTGCAAACACTTCAGGCTGGAGGACTAACTAATCACTCCCTTATATCCCACCAAGCAGACTCTGCTGACCCGGGCTGGCCAATGTGCTTCTCTTAAGGATGCTTCTGATATTGATCATCCTGTACCTTCCAGGTAGAGATGCAGCCTTAGGAAGGAGGCTGGACCCAGACCATCCGGCAATCATATTTACCCATTGATCTACCCTCTTCCTCCTATTCCCTCCTTTACTTTGGAAGCTTTAGCAAAACCTATTTCAATTCCCACTCTAAAACAAAATCATTAGCCTCTGAATAATTAACCTTGCATCGACAGGAGGGCATGCAATCTGTACACACACCTGTGCTGGTCGGTCTGCCCAGTGAAGGGGAGGAGCAGAGTGAGTGTTCCCCAAGGGGCTTTCTCGCAGCTTCCGAGGCTGAAATTTGAGGATTGAGGGGGTGTGCACATTTGGAAGTGAAAGAGAGAGACTCCAACTGCAGGAGAGGAGGGAGGAAGTGCAGTTCCTAGCTCTCAAGCTCCTGGAGCCGCTGACACGCCTCTCCATCACACCCAAGAAACAGCAACACGGCACGCATCTCTGTGTCCTCTCCCTAGCATCAGATTGTCTTTTAAATATTTTAACTTTGCGTGGTGTTGTCCAGGAGGGTCACTGAGTCATATATTTGAGACTGGGAGCCCTGACTCCATGAAGAGCAAAGCTAATATCTGATACAGTCAGAAAGTTGCAAAGCCCCTTGGGACCCCAGGTACCCAAGATCAGTCTGCAGAGATGACCCAGCTGCCCATTCGCTGGCCACCCACCTGCAGGCTCCGCTGTCAGCTGCTTACGTAGCCTCCGCTTTGTATCTTGCCAGGCGGCAGCTCATGGTGCTCCACTAACCGAGCCGGAGGCACTCAGAGCCTCTCCCGCTGGGCACGCAGAGCTCTGATCCCAAGAACTGCACCACCAGAACAGGATCCTGTGGCCAGGGAAACAGGAAACCTTGCAGAGTTTGCCCCCTTTCTGAGGAGCCACCATATTCTTCTGTTAGTAACGCCTCTAAGATAACCTTTAAGAAAGACACCTGGTTTCTTTCTCCCAAACTTGCTAACCTTTTCCCATGATGAAATTTTTATTAATATCCTGCAGACTTGTGCTTCACAAAAAGCAGGAAGACGTTTCCAGAATCGCATGGAGGGTGCCTGCAACAGTAGCTCTTTTGCAAATGCAGCAGTGAACTTTGCATGGCTGTTTCAAGGATGTTTAATTAAAGCCAAGGGCATGATTCCTAAAATGCAATTCAATGAAGATAATTACGCAAGGAAATAAACTAATATGGTTCGAGTAATTGGCCTTCCGGTAGTCCAGAGAGATGCACTGGGTCTCAGAGCGCCCACAGGGATGGATGGGGTAGGGGATCTTGGACAGTCACCCCTAAATAGTGCTTCCCTCCCAGACTTTGTTAGTACTAAACAGCCAACAATTCAAGGTTAGACTCTCAGGGGGGAAGCAGAAGCACCATTATCTCTCTTTAATAATTGAGAATAGGATCCATATGCTTTGGAGACAAGAAAAGCAAATGGCAAAGATGCCATCTGAGTAGGGAAATGGATGAGCTCATCAGTATCGTCACCTGAATGGAAGTCTCCATCTTCCTCAAGGACTGGGGCAGGGACAGACTTGCCCGAGGTCACATGGTGAGTTGCTAAGAGGACAAAGTCACATCTGATTTCCTGACTCTCCCCTCGATGATTCTGTTCAGTGGTACTCACCCAGCCAACTACCTAAAGACCTCAGCTCTTCTTGAACTGAGCTTCACGAGCTCATCATTTTAATGCAACCAGAAGTTTCAATAGCTTTGTTTTATTTTTATTAAGTAGCTAGAAGCCTGAGACTAGGGGTGATGGGAACTAGAATGGAAAGGGAAGGAAAAGAGGAAAAAGTAGGGGAAGCAAATCCTCCTGAACTCTTGCCATTTTGTTTTAAAGATTCGTCTTTCCAGCCCTCTGACCTGAAGAATAGTGATGGTTTTGATGAAGGCTGCGAGTAACTGAGCACCTTCTCTGTGCTGTGTCTCATCCTCAGCATGCCATTCTGACTCTCTTGTTAGTTTCTTCTCATTTTCCTGACTTTGAGACCTTGGAACGTCCCACCTGCTCCTTTCCTCTGTCCTCACTCACACCCTTGATGATCTCAGGCAGACCCAAGATTTTTTCTTTTTTAAATATTTGTGTGGCTGCACCAGACCTTAGTTGCCACTTGAGGGATCTTCACTGCACAAAGCAGGATCTTTAGCTGTGGCATGTGAACTCTTAGTCTCAGTACGTGGGACCTAGTTCCCTGACTAGGGACCGACCCTGGGTCCTCTGCACTGGGAGGGTGGAGTCTTAGCTCCTGGACCACCAGGGAAGTCTCCAGTTCCAAGATTTTTAACATTGCCTAAACATGGGTGATCCCAGTCTTGTGTCCCAACCCCACCCTCTTCCATGGCCCCAGACTCTCAGCTTGCCTCTATGTTGATATTATTTGTAACTCAGTGAGTGCAGGTATTGTGATCCAATTTTATGGGTGAAGAAACTGAGGCTCTTAGAAGCTGATAACCTGCCAAAGACGAGTGAGTGATAAATTCTACCAGTAAGTTCAGCAGACACTAGAGTCCTTGCCTTGGTATCCGGTCCCCCTTGGGGCTGCCATGTCCATCACATTCGTAACAATAAAGAGTGCTCTTCTCCTGACTTCTCTTTTCCAGCCTCCGGGAAGCAAACCGCTCTCAGGGGCCAGGATGGGGCCGTGCACGAACCAGCAAAGGCGACAAGCAGAGAGAAGTATGGGGTGTGTGAGGCTTCACTGGTGCCACACAACCGGTGCCTCCGTCTCCTGTAATTGAATTGCTGAACTGTGTACAGCTGGCCCGGATTCCAGGGCACCTGCCCCAGAGGAAAAGCTGGCTTCCAAAGGAAGCTGGAGGTGCCCATGGTCAGTTCGCCAAGCCTTCTTTGGGCCTGCTCACCACACACACTGCTCAGGCTTCTGGATTAATCACAAGACATGGAAAAGAATAGGAAGTCTTTCTCTGTAATTGCAGCTCAGCTGGGTTCCGCAGGATGTTTCCCAGCAGGCCCAGTGAGCCTTGCTTTGTCAGGACTGCAGGCCCATCGTTAAGCCCCAGGTCCCCCACCCCTTCCTGGGAATGGAGTGCATGACTTACTCCCTGACCAAGACTGCCCAGGAAGCCACCGGACTCTGCTGACCCAGAGCTGCCAGAGCGGATGACCCTGCCTGCCCAGCTGCCCGAAGGATGGGGCTTAGCGGGGGGACAGGGCAGCAGGTCTCAGGCCAGCCTCCAGGGCCGACTCCCCCCACCACCCCCCAGGGAGCCACAGCCCACAAGTTCTGCCGGTTCAGGAGCAGGTCTAGGCAGCCTGTCTCAGCAGCGCCTGCATCTCAAGCGGTTTCCCTTGTTCTCTGCCTCTCAGACTCTTCCCTGAGGCCTCGGGGTGGAATCTCATCAGAAGAATATCAATCTATTGACATGGGGCCCGGCAGCCTTTCTGAGCAGAATACCAAAGCCTCGAGCCTGCGCTGTTTCCGCCCCGGCACACCCTAACTGCAGCCTCGGGGCTCGCTTCCCAGCTCTGTGGACCCTGAGCTGAGCTCTGAGGCTCCGGGGTCTTGACTCAGCCCCAAGCGGAGAGGTACAGCCCTGGGTGTGCCGTGGGGAGGGCGGGAGACAGGCAGACGCGAAGACAGAGGACCAGAGGGAGGCAGAGGAGACTCCAACAGGAGTCTCCAACAGGCAGAGGAGACTCCCTGCTCTTGTTGCTGCTTCGGAAACCACTTCTCCTCCTGCCTGTGACCATGCCGCATCCCAAGGACATGTGACCCTGGAGTCTCACTTCTTTCCATTTCAGAGAGTGACCTGGGAGCCCAAAGATAGGTTGACGGGCTGGGTCCTGGCATGCCACTGTGGCTTCTGCTGCTGCTGGTGGTGATGATGGTTAGGCTGCTGCTACTGCTGCTGTTGATGGTGATAATGATGGCTGGGATGATGCTGATGCTGGGATGATGCTGATGCTGCTGTCAGTGCGGTTGCTATTGAGATGACAGTGGTAGTGACGCTGATGCTGCCGCAGCATCTCTCCTGGTCCCTCCTCCTTCCTCAGTCAGCCGCTTTCCACTTGTTGCCCTAGACATGAGCCCATGAGTCCCACACGAGCCCCTGGGCTATTTAAAGTCATCATGTGTGTGGTGGGGAAGGGGAGCAATGAAGGGTCTGTGTGGAGGGTAATCACAAAGTTAGGGAAAGCCAAGTTCAGGACAGATAAACGGATCTCTTTCTTGCAGGACTTCTCAGAGCCTTTACTTTGTATGTTTAGATGGGGAGTGCCCAAGAGGAAAATCAAGGAGCAGTGTTCTCTCACTGATTTTATAAGAGAACACATTTTTCCAGGGACTCGGCTTCTGACAAGGGCTTCAGAGACCTATTTTGTGAAATGTCGCTGTTGGCGTGAAACATGGCCTGAGGCGCAGAGAAGAACTGGGAAGAGCAGACGATGGGATGGGAGAGGGATCCCCCCTTGCAGAGAAGCAAGATGCCCCTGCTCAGCTGTAGGGCGGCAGTGTTTGGAGCGGAAGCACGGGCGGTGTGTGCGAGATGGGCACCCGCAGAGGACAGGGCGGAAGGGAAAGAGAAGCAGGTCTGGAGCCCTGGAGGAGAGGGTCAGCTGCCTGTTAAGACATGCCTGAGACCCTCTACTCTGGCTCCCCATCTCAGCCTGTCAAGGAGAGGGGAGGGGGACATCCGAAGCTGGCTGACCCTTTGTTCCCAAAGTTTTGGTTTCGATTTTCATTCCGGAAAGTGAGTCAGTGGAGCTGAAGCCTTTCCATGCCTCTCAGTTCATTTTAGCTGGTGTTTATCAAGTGCCTAGGATGGGGGTCAGGCTTCCCAGGTGGCTCCAGTGATAAAGAACCCACCTGCCAAGGCAGGAGACCCTAGAGATACAGGTTCAATCCCCGGGTCGGGAAGATCCCCTGGAGGAGGGCATGGCCACCCATTCCAGCATTCTTGTCCATGGGAAATCCCCATGGACAGAGGAACCTGGCAGGCTACAGTCCATGGGGTCACAAAAAGTCCTACACGACTGATGGGGGTCAGTCCTCAGGGGCCGTGAGGAATGACACTGTGAAACCCAGATGCGGCTTTCAAAGAGCTGGCAGCTTTACGGGATTGACAAGACCACACCGGGGGAATGATTAGGGAACAAGAGGAGACTCAATGAGGAGTGAAGGGAGAGGAGCCAGCAGGGGCTGGAGGACTGCGCTTAGGAAGACAGGAGGCGGGGAGCCTGGGGGTGGTTTCCATCTGTAAGTCATGGGGGGAGGGCACTCCTGCAAGAGGACAGTCCTTGGCAGCCCCCTGCATCCAAGCGAGATGGCGAGAGCTGGAGTGGACCTGCTGGGTAGACGCGGACCTTCTGAGGATGCTGGTGGGAGACTGATGGCTAAGGCCACATCCTGTACTGAGCACCTTTAGGCGTTATACAAAGGAGAGGGACAGCGAGGGCTACTGGTGGCATACAGGAGTGGTCTGAAGGGCACCCAGGTGACCGTCATCACCTTCCCACCTGCCAGGCAGGGTCATGATGAGCTGAACTGCATCCCTGACCCCAAATTCATATGTTCAGGCTCTAACCCCTAGAACCTCAGAATGTGACTGTACGTAGAGATAGGCCCTTTAATGAAGTGATTTTGTAATAAGGTTAAACTAAGTTCAGGAGCAGGGTGGGGGCCTGATCCAGTCTGCCTGGTGTTTACAGGGAGAAGACGGCTGTCCTGAAGCCGAGGAGAGAGGCTTCAGAAATCAGCCCTGTCAACATCCCAGCCCCCAGAGCTGGGAGCAAATAGACCTCTGCTGCTAAGACGCCCAGTCTTTGCCACTTTGTTACAGTGCCCCAGCAATCTCATAGACGTACTCACTCCATCTTTTCTGGTGTTCCCTGATAGAAGAGAGGCCATCTTCCCATTTTCCCCATCACTTGTTTTCCTTTCTTCTCCACAGTCTCGTCGTCAAGATCAAACAAAAGTTGTATCAGAGCAAACTCTGAATGGACTTCCCATAAATATCTGTCAGCAGTAATGAGGCCCAGGGCTGGGCAGTGGAGACTCAAGGATGCGCAGCGCAGTGACCCCACCCTCCCAGAGCTCCCAATGGAGTGTGGATGGCAGTTACACACCGCGAGTGTCTGGGGGTACTAAACAGGCGGGAACAGGGCGGAACTAGAGGCTCACTAGGGAAGACTGTCCAAAGAAGGGGGCATTTGAGCTGGGCGTTGACGGTTAAACAGGAACCTGTCTGGAAGAGAGCGCAGAGTATTCTCTACAGACAAAGCGTATGTGCAAAACCCACAGGCACGAAATTCATGATGCATTCATGGAACAGTGAAGAGTCGGGGTGTCTGCACGGGCCACGTGGGGAGAGGTGAGAATGACCTCGGCAAGACAGCAGAGAGCTTTGGCATGAAGCGAGATCTTAATTCCCTACCCGGGAATTGAACCTGAATAGCCTGGATGAGAACCAGAAATCCCGGCCACCAGACCAGCAAGGGCTAGAGGCTAGAGGCCATTTTTCCCTGGATCTTTGTCCCCAGTGGAAAAAAAATGCGTTTATCACAGAGGCAGAAAACTGTAAATGCAGGTACAAGGTTTATTGCCAGAGACACAGCACAACAACAATGGGAAAGCGCACAGAAAAATGGTTTGTTCAGTTAAGGCAGAAACAAGGAGATAAAGGCTGTGGGTGTCCTGCCTAGTAAGGAGGAGTGCAGTGAAGGGCTGATTAAGTCATTTGTATAGGTCAGTTTTTCCCGGTCTTTGTCTTCCTTTGGGCCAATTATCTGGTTCTGATCTACCCTGGGACCCTCCCCTGGGTGCACACTCAGCCCTCAGCCAAGATGGATCTCAAAGTGAAGGCTTCTGGAAGGAGCAAGACTCTTTATGACCTGGTGTTATTTCTTGACTTTTGCCCCACAAGGAGCCTTTCTGAGTATGTGTGGTGTCTCCCTTGTCCCAAAAGAGGTGGGAGCAGAGATCTCGTAATCCTTTAGTGAAACAAGGTTTTGCCCATTTCGTCCTTGCGGTGACTATTACCTTGACTACTGCCACGACTATTAGCTTAAGTGTTTACAAGAGAGAAACTCTGGCTATTTACCCTGTTGCCGTTGTTACTTCCACTTGGGAGGGCAAACAGGAGACGGATTGTGAATGCCTTAACTGGAGCCCATTTGTCTCTGGCCTCAGGAAATGCTAACAGCTGTAAGCATGCAGCCTGAAGCCCGCTTCTTGGTGCCCCATGAGATGTAAACAGGAGGCCAGTTGTAAATGTCTAACCTGGAGCCCATCTATCTCTTATGAAGAGGCTGCAAAGTCTGATGGGGCTTGTAGTCAGTCCAAGGGCCCCTGGGAAGGAAGCTGGCCTTTGTCACCGAGTAGTGAAGAGCCAGAGAAGGCAATGGCAACCCACTCCAGTACTCTTGCCTGCAAAATCCCACGGACGGAGAAGCCTGGTAGGCTGCAGTCCATGGGGTCGCTAAGAGTCGGATAGGACTGAAGCGACTTAGCAGCAGCAGCAGCAGTGAAGAGCCACAGAGGGTGCTAAGTCTGGAGAGAGCCTGGTGGAGTGAGCAGATTAGCCGTCTGCTGTTGGACCCTCGGGGAGACTGTGGTGCCCGCATTCATCAGGCAGCAATCACGGAACTGTAACACTTGGGGGAGGACTACAGATGGGGTGGAGGAGGCGTGGAGGGCGGGGCGGCCGGCAAAATGAGAAGGCGGTAGGGGCTGGGAGCCCACCTCGGCCAAATGCTTAAGCCTTCTAGGCCTCAGTTTACTCATCTATAAAGGGCGGAGAAAGAGTTCTGACCTCACGTGACCAGTTTAAGGATGAAAGAAACCAAATAAAGTAACACAGAAGCCTTCCCAGCCTATCCTGGAGGGTCCAGTCGGCAACGGTGGCTTTTGCTGCTTTCTCTGGTCTTGGAGGGAAAGGGTGGAGAGCTGGTCACACAAAGTGGGGTCTCCTCAAAACTAGGAAAGATGTCTGAGCCCGTTGGCAGCGTGTTTGCTTGGACGCCCTGCTTCTCCATCTATGGGGTCACAATCCCAGCTGACACCTTGACCACAGCCTGGGAGATGCTGGGCGGAGGACCCACGGGGACTGCGAGACAAGAGACGTGTGTTGTCTCGAGTCGATACATCGTGATGGTTCGCTGGGCCGCGGTGGAGGACGGATGCGGAAGCCATCAGCATGTGCAAGCCACGTCCACCAAGCTGCAGGTGACCTGCCAGGCGGGATGAGGAGAGATGGACCAAGAATCTGCAGCCTCCTTCCTCATCCTGAGGCTCAAATTCAATGTCAAGCCGAGGAGGAGGTGGGGTGAGTCTCTCCCATGCAGGTACTGCAGTGACCAGCTGATCTGCATGTAAATACGACCTCGGGGGTGTTGGGCTCCAGAGCTGTGTGTTCTGGAGGCTGGGGAAGGCACAGACTCAGAGCTGGTGGTCCTGCCGGGCTCATTGATGGAGGTGCTCTGGGGCTACCGTGCTTGCTGGGCACAGGCAGGCGATTCGCTTCCCTCCCTCCCTCCTTGAGTTCTCCCATCACCCTTCAATCCTCAGGCACCTTAATGAGAAGCCCAGGGTTCCTTTTCCTCTTTGCACTGGACATGATGTGTTTTCCTCTGTTAAATGGCAGGTACTCTGATTCTGCTTTGTAACTTTGAATACTCAGCCTTCTCCTTCCCTGCTACTCATCGGACTGGAAATTAAAGCCAACAGAGGCAGTTTTTATCAGGCAGACCAAGAAAAGGTACTTGAAATTCAATGCAACTCCACATTTAAATGTCTGGGATCCCCTACATGGCTAGACTCTGCGCTTAATCAGTTTGAAATGTGGCACTGAATGTATTACCGTGGACTTTCCTCATCTACTTGAGGCTCTTGCATCTAATGCAGAAGTTTTATGGAAGATAGATGCTTGGAAGGTTAGCCGGGAACATGATTCTGATTGGGGCTGTGCTTTCTGTGTGTTTTTATGTGGTGGGGTCACCAAAGGTCATGGTCTGTCTGGGTCTCAATTTTACAGATTAATAAATTAGATTTTATTGGCTCATCTAAGGATGAACATGTACTTGGAAATGAATGTGTAATCATCGAATTCACAAAGGGCTGACAGGTAACCCTCATCATGGGAGAGGCAAGTCCAGAAGAATCATCAGTTCAGGTCATGACCCGGGTTTAAATTTGGGTGGGCAGTTTCACCCCCAAAATAAAACTTAAAACCTTATCTAGCACACTTCTTCTGAGTCCTTCTTACATGCCAGGCACCAAGCCAGACACGTGATGGGTGCAGTCATAAACTAGGTGGGTTGTGCCCTCGAGAAGCTTCCTTACATATAAATGTGATACTGATGAGAAGGTGACACTATTAAAAAAGATGCAGAAGCCCTGCTAGGGGAGTGCAGGGGAGGGAGAGATCTTTCCAGTAGCGGGTGGAGCCAGTGGGGAGGGAATCAGAACCCAGGGAGAGGGCCAGCGTGTTCGGGCTGCCTCTTGCAGGAGATGTAGTTTGTATCCAAGGGGGTGGAGATGGTCATTCCACGGAGAACAGTGAGGGAGCAAAGAGGATGGGAACAGAGGATGGGAAGTGAGTATTCTGGCCAATGGGGCGGAGGGGAGGATGCTAGAAAAATGAGGGGGTACCAGATTATGCCTCACTATCTCGGAACTCATGAGATGTGTCTATCAAGCAAGGAGAGCTCAATGAAGTCGCCTTCTCCAGGATATGGAGACTTTTCTTTACATAATCAGTATTGACTGCCTGAAGTTGCGTTTTCCACCAGTTAGTGGAGACACCCTGACATGCCTCAGTGGGCTCTGCTTACAGCCAACCAATTCTCCCTCAGTCGTTGATGTCTTCTGCCATTGTGACACATCTTACAGCTCACGAGACTACGGCTCATTGTGCATCAGTTACCCTGTGCGTCCGTGTCTTCCCAGCAGCCTTCTCCAAACACAAGCCTCTGTTCTTACCAGCCACGCTGAAGCCAGCTGCTCCTGAGGGCAGCTTCCTTTCTCAGAGGCAGAGCTCCTCCGTCTTAGGCAGAACTCATCAACTCAATGGGCACGAGCTTGAGCAAACTTTGGGGGATAGCAGAAGTCAGGGAAGCCTGGTGTGATGCAGTCCATGGGGTCACAAAGAGTCCAACATGATTGAGCAACTGAATGAAAAATTTGTTCCCATAACAAGGGGTGACATTACATGACTTTATTCCCATCCTTGAAGTCTACACTTCTTGCTGATTATGGCGGGGCTGGAGATGGATCTTGGGTGGGGAAGATCCCCTGGAGGAGGGCATGGCAACCCACTCCAGTGTTCTTGCCTGGAGAATCCCAAGGACAGAGGAGCCCGTTGACCTTGGGTAGATTGAACATGGCAATCTGGCCTCAAGGGCTAGTTTGTTGAGGTCTATAAGTTTCTGCTGCAGAAAACAAAACCTAAGAATTGGCAGAGGATGTGTCCAGAGCTCCATAGAGGCCTAGATCTTGCACTTGATGATACGTGTTGGGCTGGGAAGCCGAGTTCCAGAGGAACAGAACCAGCTCTGCTACTTAGCAGGTTTATAACCTTGGACACTTTATTTAATTCAAGCTTTGGTTTCTGTGTGTAAAGCGGGGATCAAGATCCCACTTTCCTCCTAGGGTGGGTGTGGCGACTGACCGAGATGAGGTCTACACAGCAGCCAGCATAGAGCATGCGTGTGGAGTTGCTTCAGTCACTTCTTTGCGACCCATGGACTGTAGCCGCCAAGTTCCTCTGTCCGTGGGATTCTCCAGGCAAGAATACTGGGGTGGGTTGCCACCCCCTCCTCCAGGGGATCTTCCAGAACCAGGGATCGAACTCACGTCTCTTACATCTCTTGCATTGGCAGGCGGGTTTTTTACTGCTAGCACCACCTGGGAAGCCCAGCCAACACAGTACCTGGGCTGGGTAGATGGACCTGGGTAGACGGAGCTGGGCAGACGGAGCTGGGCAGACGGAGCTGTCATCACCGCAGACTTAAGAGAGCTGGCAGGGCTGTCAGAAACCTTCCTGCCCGCGGGAGGCGCTGCCATCAACACCCCTGGCAGGCAGGGAGAGCTGGACCAGTTGCCAGGGGGCCCACCCCTCTGTCTCTGAGATGGTCACAGGAGTTCCTGCCTGCCCCTCCCTCCTTCCTACATCTGACTCTGGGGCCACCAGCAGTTGGTAAGCCCAGCGGAACTCTCCGAATCTCCCCTGATTTTCCAGTGTCCAGTATGTACCTTGGTGACCTACTGTGGGGCCAGGGAAAGGCAGCCCTTTGACCACCTGAGGGGCAGGAACAGGATGGCCAGCCTCCCTGTGGCTGATGGTACAGGGCATGATGGTAATTCGAGTTTCTAAGCTTCCAGAGACAGCGGCACCCACCATGTGCCTGCCAGTTTGGGTAAGTCTATCGGCACATCTTGGGGAACTGCCTTAGCTGCAAGGCATCCTGTCGGCGGCACAACACGGGTCACCATGAGCAGGTCAATGGTACCTACTGTTGACACACAGACATCCGTGGACATCACCTGTCAAGGTGGTTCCCCTCCCCCACCCCATCCCCTAGTGCTGGCGGTTAAACATTTATGAGCACATCCCCTGGCATGACGTTTCTCACTCCCTACCCCTATCTCCAGCTTCCCTGGTAGCTCAGCTGGTAAAGAATCCACCTGCAATGCAGGAGACCCTCGTTCAATTCCTGGGTTGGGAAGATCCCCTGGAGAAGGGATGGGCTACCCATTCCAGTATTCTTGGGCTTCTTTGGTGGCTCAGCTGGTAAAGAATCTGCCTGCAATGTGGGAGACCTGGGTTCAATCCCTGGGTTCTGCCCTGGAGAAGAAAGAGGCTACCCACTCTAGTATCCTGGCCTGGAGAATTCCATGGACAGCATAGTCCGTGGGGTCGCAAAGAGTTGGACATGACGGAGTGACTTTCACTTTCCCCCCTCTCTCGATTGTTTTTAACTATTCCCTCACACTGCACACGCATCTCAAGTGCTCCTGAAATAAACCACCAGAAACAGGTGATGAGAAGCCGTCTGTGATGTGGACAGGGTGTGTCCGTGAGCAATGAAGACTCCGACTCCTCCCTTTATGGGCTGTGCCTCTTCTCAGAAGGAAGTTCCCCAGCAGATATTGTGATATGAAGATGCATCAGCCCCGTCAGGTGCCATGGACCAAAGAGGAAGACAGAACAATGACTTGAAGCCCAGAACCTTGACCGCTAGGGGAACACCTAGGGCCACAGAGACTTGTGGACACCACCCCATCCCCGTGGAGAGGATTCATAAGCAAGAGCCTGGGGGGGCTTGTGGAAAAGGAAGACTATCCAGTGTCAGCCAGGATTGGGGGGCCCAGCGGAGACCTCAGCTTTTCTGGGGTCTCACCTGCACCTCCATGTGTGGGAGCCAAAAGGAACCCAGAGAGGGAGCTCTGAGGCTGAGGCAGATGGAGCATCTCTGTCCCCATGACTTCCGCCAAGTGGAAACTTGCAATCCTGTCCCATCAGGAGTGTCACTGAGGGGGGCAGCATCTCAGAAGGCCCGGGAGTCCCAGACCCTGGGAGCCACACTGCCGAGTTCCGAGGGGAGCCCCCTCCCCCATCCCCTCCTCTCCACAGCACGTCCCCCTCCACAGCAGCGGGTTTCTCCCTGAACTTTATCCTTAAGTGTGTCTGGTGCATTCTCTCCTGCAATATTTATGACCCACATCAATTTTTCATCCATGCCTTCGCTCAGCTTCTCAGGCACATTTGGAAGCTTCCCTTCTGGGTTCTCCATCTCCTGAGGGTGAGACAGAAGTAGAGCTGTAGGGACCCACGGCCCCCATCCGCCCCGCTGCCCTCCCGCCCGGGAATCCAGCGTCTGTCAGGTAAACTGCCAGCTCGTCCACCCCTCTTTCTCAGCCAGTCACAGTCTGATTATGCTTCAAACCTCCAATCTTACCCCAGCCTCTGTCCCCACCTGGCTCTTCTCTCCAAGATCTGCAAACACAAAGCTTCCCCTTCCTGCCTGGGTTGGGAAGGGGCCCTCCTGCTTCTGACCTTGTCTTCCTTTGGTGCATCTGGCCTCATCTCCTCTTCCAAGCCCAGACTGACTCCACATTTTCCCTTCATCTAACCCCACACCATCTCCTTGCTCATCCCTGTTTCACTTCAGCCAGGAACTAATGACTCAGTATTTAGCTGTTCTTCAACAGTTCTCTCGGGCTGAACTATGAGCTCGCTAAAGACAGAGTCTGCACTCTCATACTTCTGAGATCTGGTCCCCCAAACGGCTTACATATGTAGCACCAGCCACATAGGAGAGGCTTCATAAATAACTAGACACATAAATAAAAAGGAAAGCATAAAATAACATACTAAAATGATAAATAATACAATGATTGTAAATGAACAATTTAATACATAACTTGGTGGAAATCATTAGGACTTTTCTCTATAATAATACGGTCTTGTTCTTATCTGGTCTAATCTCAGATGTGACGATGCTAGTACTCAGAGATGCTCTTATATCTGAGAAATACGCTAGTATGTTGATTGTATTAATAATAATAACAATTGCTCCGATTTATTGAGCACTTACTCTGTGCTCAGAGCAACAAAGTGTTTTACAGGCACTATCTTGCCCACCTTTCATGTGTGTGTGCATGTGTGTGTGTGTGTGTGTGTTAGGTGCTCAGTCGTGTCCAACTCTTTGAGACCCCATGGACTACCGTGTCAGGTCCCTCTGTCCATGGAATTCTCCAGGCAAGAGTAAATGCTATTTTAACCCCATTTAACTTATATTCAGAGTACATCATGAGAAACACTGGGCTGGAAGAAGCACAAGCTGGAATCAAGATTGCCGGGAGAAGTATCAATAACCTCAGATATGCAGATGATACCACTCTTATGGCAGAAAGTGAAGAACTAAAGAGCCTCTTGAGGAAAGTGAAAGAGGAGAGTGAAAAAGTTGGCTTAAAACTCAACATTCATAAAACAAAGATCATGGCATCTGGTCCCATCACTTCATGGGAAATAGATGGGGAAACAGTGGAAACAGTGTCAGACTTTATTTTGGGGGCGCTTCAAAATCACTGCAGATGGTGACTGCAGCCATGAAATTAAAAGACGCTTACTCCTTGGAAGGAAAGTTATGACCAACCTAGATAGTATATTCAAAAGCAGAGACATTACTTTGCCAACAAATGTCCGTCTACTCAAGGCTGTGGTTTTTCCAGTGGTCATGTATGAATGTGAAAGTTGGACTGTGAAGAAAGCTGAGCACCAGAGAATTGATGCTTTTGAACTGTGGTGTTGGAGAAAACTCTTGAGAGTCCCTTGGATTGCAAGGAGATCCAACCCGTCCATTCTAAAGGAGATCAGTCCTGGGATTTCTTTGGAAGGAATGATGCTAAAGCTGAAACTCCAATACTTTGGCCACCTCATGTGAAGAGTTGACTCATTGGAAAAGACTCTGATGCTGGGAGGGATTGGGGGCAGGAGGAGAAGGGGACAACAGAGGATGAGATGGCTGGATGGCATCACTGACTCGATGGACGTGAGTCTGAGTGAACTCCGGGAGTTGGTGATGGACAGGGAGGCCTGGCGTGCTGTGGTTCACGGGGTCTCAAAGATTCAGACATGACTGAGTGACTGAACTGAACTGAACTGAACTGAACCCCCATTTCACAGGTGAGGAATCTGAGTCACAGAGAGGATGTGACTTGTCCAGACTCAGCTACTCTGAAGTGTAGCAAACTCTTACCTGCCAAAGCCCAGACAAGGATTCACGCTGACACATCGCCTTGGTCCTGCCACAGCCAGCATTCCTGCCTCTCTGCATGCAGACCCCAGGAGGGCAGCCTGAGGTGTGGACAAGCCAGTTGCCACCAATGGCTGGTGCAATGAGCCCAGCAAAAGAGGGGAATCTTCAGGCAAATATGGGGAACGGGCATAAGCATTTATATCTGCTCCCACTTGAAATAGCATAAATTTTATGGTAAAATAATAACAAAATGATCAGTCCCCAAAGACAGTGAGAAGAAGCCACAATTCTGGAAGTGAGAGGGTTGGGGAAGGGGGAGACCACCACCGCAGGACAGGCTAAGGACCTGCAGTCCCAGAGTGGAGGGTTGAGTTCTGGAGAAGGCAGGCAAGAACAGAGAGTAAAAATGAAACAGTTCGGAAGCTTTCTAGAGAATAATCAGGCCTCCGAGACCCCTCTTCACACCCTGCAGAGGCAGAACATGGCTCCTTTTCTTAGTTAGCTCAGGCAGCTAGCACAAAATACTACAGACAGGGCGACTTAAGGGCAAACATTTATCTCTCAGTTCTGCAGGCTGGGAAGCCCAAGATCAAGGTGTGGCCAGTTCCTGGCCCTGTTGCAGATGTCTGCCTTCTTGCTCTGTCCTCACGCGCCAGAAGGGAGGGAAACTCTCGGGTCTCTTCTCATAAAGGTGCTAATCCCATGATGGGGGTCCACCCACA
The DNA here is from genome assembly GCA_006410935.1 of Redunca redunca. Classification (NCBI taxonomy): domain Eukaryota; kingdom Metazoa; phylum Chordata; class Mammalia; order Artiodactyla; family Bovidae; genus Redunca; species Redunca redunca. The sequence goes on from SJYQ01002953.1 coordinate 653,158, forward strand.
TGATCTCATATAACACTAATCACCTCCCAAAGGCCTCCACCTCCAAATACCATCACTTTGGGAACCAGGCTTTAGCCCATGATTCTGGTGGGGACACAAATGTTCAGGCCATAGCACCTCCCCCCGCTCCCCTACCCCTAGTAGGAAAAGGCACTTGAGGCACATTGGCAGGTGTGGCTGAGCTACGAGGCTGAGGAAAGGGACTGAATGATGTGTGTCTACAGAGCAAACAAGCCTTCACCCCTCCCTACTCCCCACCACCCTCTTCCAGTCTCAGACTTCAAGTGCTAGCAGCCAGATATATATCCCAAGGCAGGAGGTCAAACAGTACTGTCTCAAGAAACAGAATCCTCTGTTAACAAGCAGATAGTTCAGATTAAACGGGCTGGTACATTTGAGAGATCCCCCATGAAAAACCCCACCAGCACCTCCACCCTCCAGTAACACAGCCTGGGAGGCAACATCCTACCAGGCAAGGAGCTTCGCATCAGCTTCAATCTTCTATTCTGAAATGTGGACAAACAGCAACACAGCAGTAGATTTAAAAAAAAAAAAAAAAGCATTCAATATGAAGATCAAAATTAAAACAAGATTTTTTTAAAAATCAGAAAATAGAGTCAATAGGGAGAACAGAAGAAAAGTTCCAAAAGTCATCAGCATCATTACAGACATACAAAGATACCACATTCATGAAATAAGAACAAAGTGCTCTGACCCCAAATGGCACAATTAGAGAATAAGGAAGCTCTTTAAGAAACAAAGTTAAAATTCTGAATCTTAAAATTTTTAGAAATTAGTAGAAGTTTCAGTTAAATTAAGTAAATATCCCAGAGGGTTCTCCTGGTGACTCCATGGTAAAGAATTCATCTCAGTACCAGAAACACAGGTTCAATTCCTGGGCTGGGAAGATTCGCTGAAGAAGGAAAAGGCAACCCACTCCAGTATTCTTGCCTGGGAAATCCCACGGACAGAGGAGCCTGGTGGGCTACAGTTCATAGGGTTGCAAAAGAGTCAGATACAACTTAGCAAATAAATAACAACAACAAAATATCCCAGAAAGTACGCTTAAAGAGAAAGAGAAGAAACAAACAAATGAGCTATAGACAAGCTGATAGGAGAATCCAATGAGAAGTTCAAGGACTGTAATATTTAGCTAGCAGAAGGAATTCTGTGAAAAAAGACAAGGAAAACTTGGATGGGAAGATAGTAACAAAAACACAAAGGAAATAATATAGGAAAATTTCAGTCTGGACAGATTAACAGGGCCCATTTAAATACCAATGCAATGAATGGGAAAAGACCCAGAGCAGGAAATGTTAATCACGAAGTTTCATAATGAGAATAAAATGATGGTTGAAAGAAAGGGAAAGAAAGAGAGATAGAAAGAGGAAAGGAAGAGGGGTGAAGCAGAGGAGGAGAGAGAGGAAGGGGGAAAGAAAGGTTGCATGTCATGAACTGGAGACCTGAATGTCATTCAGTCAGTTCAGCCGCTCAGTCATGTCCGATCTTTGCGACCTCATGAACTGCAGCACGCCAGGCTTCCCTGTCCATCACCAACTCCCGGAGCTTGCTCAAACTCATGTCCATCGAGTCGGTGATGCCACCAACCATCTCATCCTCTGTCGTCCCCTTCTTCTCCCACCTAACCATCAACAAACTGATATTTTCAAGCATGAGAGTACATAAATGTTCTATCCTACAAAACACAAAGGAAATAATAACATTATTATTTCCTGGGAGCTACCAAGAAGTTACAGCAATAATGGATACATGCATACTCACACAAACATGCAAATAACACAGAGATACACGTATGCATATGTGATACATACACAGAGATACATGTACATATACATGCATGCTTAAACACACACATACATGCATGTGCACACAAATGCATACATCCAGGAAACAAACAGGAAGATAGAGGCAGGGAAAGAAGAAAGAAGAAAAAAAACAAGAAAGAAGAAGACCAGATCCAGGAAACCAGTGAGATGTCAGAGAAACTGCAAAGAAGCCCAAGGCCAATAGTCAAGTGCCATGTGTAAAGAAGGCAGCAGAAGAAGTAGAAAGCTTTATGAGAAAGACATCCAGGGGTTAAAGTAGAACCAATTTTTAAACACTGTTAATCTGCTTCTCTGGTCAATTCCCGAATTTCTAACTCAAGGAAAAACAAAAGGATGTGTAAGAGCAACAATACACCCATAGTATAGCATGTGGTTTAGCAGTGAACAATATTTGTAGGAACAGGATGAGTTAAGAACCAACCGCTAGTTCATCCAGAATGTGTGATAGGACTCTACTGAGAAGACTGAAGGGGGCGTGCTCGTGTGTGGACAGAGTGGGAGGTGGGTAAGAAAGCTGAATCCTCAGCCGAGTGTATTCCTGCCTCTGGGCTCTTGCACAGGCAGTTCCCTCTGCCTAGAACACTGTTTCCAGGCAAAATATGGCTCACCCCCTTATTTTATTCAAGTCTCTGCTTATATGTCACTTCTTTTGCCCAAGATATCTAAAATAATGCTTCCCCAACCTGCAGCACCCTTATCATCTCACTGTGCCGTATTTTCGTTTATAATATTTCCTAACTGACCCCTGATAGCTCAGTAGGTAAAGAACCCACCTGCAGTGCAGGAGATCCCGGTTAAATCCCTGGGTCAGGAAGATTCCCCTGGAGAAGGACATGGCAACCCACTCCAGTTATTCTTGTCTAAAGAATTCCATGGCCAGAGGAGGCTGCTGGGCTATAGTCCAAGGGTCACAAAAAGTCAGATAAGACTGAGTGACTAAGTGTACACACAATCATGTATAACATAAGCCTTGCAGAATAGTGCTAGCCACATGGTAGATGCCAGATTGGTTAAATATTGTTAAAACAATGGATTACCAGGATGCAAAATCCGTAGTCAACGTCCGTCTCAGCTTGAACGTCTCCAGAAGCAGACTCTCAGACAAGAATTAGTACAAAAGCTTCTTTGGAGTGGTCACCAGGGGCTTGTGGGGAGGGAGTAACAAGGAGTTAGTATTAAATGGGCACAGGTTTTCAGTTTGAGATGAAGGAACATTCTGGAGATAAGCAGTGGTGTTGGTTACATGTTGTTGGTGGTGGTAACAGCAACATTAAGGTGCTGAATGCTGCTGACCTGTACACTTATAATTGGTCAAAGTGATGTTTATGTTATGTAAATGTTATCACAATAAAAATGGTATGCATGCTGCATGCTAAGTCGTTTCAGTGCTCTCTGACTCTTTGCAGCCCCAAGAACTGTAGCCCACCAGGCTCCTCTGTCCATGGGATTCTCCAGGCAAGAATACTGGAGTGGGTTGCCATTTCCTCCTCCAGGGGATCTTCCTGACCCAGGGATAAAACCTGCATCTCCTCTGGCTCCTGCATTGCAGGCAGATTCTTTACTGCTGAGCCACTGGGGAAGCCCAAAACTGATATATCTATTGTTAAAAAAAAAAAGAAAAGAAAAAAAAAGCTCACTCAGGAGAGACAGAAAACACCACAGAAGAGTAAGTACAACGGCGGGGCCGCCAATGAAGGCGTGTGCCCAGGACTTCCCTGCTGGCCCAGTGGTTAAGACTCCAAGCTCCCACTGCAGGGGGCGTGGGTTTGATCCTTGGTCAGGGAAGTTCCACATGTCTCTTGGTGCGGCCAGAAAAAAGAGAAAAACAGGTGTGCAATCAATCAGAGTTTGCTGGAGCAACTTCATCCTGCAGAGAAACCCTGGGGTGGTTAGTGCCTGCCCCCGAGTCAGTCCACCAGCAGCTAGGGAGTAAGGACATTTATACACCAAGTCCCATACTTTGGGGGGCTGCTTCCGGGATATTCCTCTGTACCTCCAGCCTGCCCTGTGCACAGGAAGAGTGGTCTTTGAAGCAAGTCCCCAGGCAGAGAGATGACACGTTAGCATCTAGACACAGGCCAGCTGCCCTGAAGGACTAAGACCCAAGGAACACAGATGAGGCACTGATGGGTCTCAGACAGCCTAAAATTGATAAACACTTGGAGTACTTGGCAACATGGAATTAAATACCCCAAGCCACAGTCAGAGGAGGGGTTGCATCTGGGAAGCAGGACTGAGAAATGGGAAGGAGATTGCTTTATTTTGTCATAAATTCTTCTGATTTTAAAGTATTATTTCACTTCTAAACTATGTCCATGTATTATTTTGAAAAGGGAAAAAAGAGATGAATTTTAAATGAGTATGAATATCACCAGGAAGTCATCCCACACTGATTTGGTTCTAATTTTTCATGAGAAAATGTCACAAAAATGATTAACCAGCCCCCTGGAAAAAGAACTTCGTGAATGTTAATTGAAGAGAACTGTAGCCAAACACAGTTCTGCTCCTGCTAAGTCGTTCAGTCATGTCCAACTCTTTGCAACCCCATGGACTGCAGCCCGTCAGGCTCCTCTGCCCATGGGATTTTCCCAGGCAAGCCCAGCACGTTGGAAACTGGTAGTGGGTTGTAGGCAATCCTGAACACTTTTTGTTGAGCTCTTATTAGGTGCTGGAATCTGTGCCTCATGTTAGCAAGAGGAAGAGGTGCGACCCTGGTCCCGGGGTGAAAAATCTCCCTGCAAAATCCATGTCCACCCAGAACCTCAAAATGTATTCTTAAGTGAATGTAAGTTTTTTTTGTAGATGTAAACTTAGTTGAGAGGAGGTCACACCAGATCAGAGCGGATCCTGAATCCAATGACTGGTATTCGTATAAGAAAACATATGAAGACACAGACATGCAGAGGCATGAAGATGGAGCCAGAGTGTGGAAGGATGACCTACAAGACGGGGCACCAAGGAGCCAGGAGAGGACCGTGGACCCATGTCCCTCCTTGGAGCCTTAGAGAGAGCGTGGCCCTGCCCACACCTTGATTTCAGGCTTCCCACCTCCAGAACTGCAAGAGGATACATTTGTGCTTGAAGTTTGTGGCCATGTGTTACAGCAACCCCTGGAAGCTCAGAGAAGCCTGTTCCCAGAAGTTTGTGGTTTGGGGAGGTGAGCTCTGCCTAAGGGGGCGTGTCCTTCACCCCTCCTTTTTCCTCCTCTCTGTGGTTGGAAGGTGAGCTCGATGGACTGAGCTGAAAGAGCCGCCTGGGGTGATGAACGGAAGCTGTCCACATGAACGAGGGGGTCAGCCTGGGAGAAGCCCCCGGCAGCCACGCTGGCCTGGGGCTGCCAAATCCTGCATGGCTTGGAAACGCGCACCTACGCTGCTCAAGCCACTGTCATTTGGGGTTTCCTGTTACCTGCTGCTCGACCTAATCCTAGCTCATCCTGGGAGACAGATTTGCAAATGAAAAGATGCAGTTCAGTGTGGTAAATAATATGCTAGAGCACCGAGGAATGAGTGATTAACCACCCTAGGGAGATCAGGGAAATCACCTCGAAACAAGCCACAGCCGTCAGAATCAAGAACACGTGACGGAGTCTACCCGGCAGTCAGGATGTGGGGTGGCGGGTGGGATTTTCAGACAGAAATCCATGGTGGAGGGAAAGAACAGTTCCGTGGATGCACCTGTAGCTCTGCACGAGCAAAGCAGGAGATAGGGCAGGCAGGGACAAGACTGCAGGGTGCACAGAGGAAAGGCGGCGAGCCCCTTAGAATGCCACTCCTGGCACTTGTCACAAAGAAGAGCCAGCTACCGAGGTGGGACAGTGCAGCAGGGTGATCAAGTTAACCTGGTAGAAAGACCCCTTGGCTAGAGTGTGGGTGGGTGACCAGGAGGGAGCAAGGAGGGAGTCACAGAGACGAGGGCGAAGGTCCTTGCAGGGACTGCTGGGTTTGATGATGACAAGGGTCAGCATGAGCGTAGACACACTGGGGACCAAAAGGAAGGGACAACTTCAAATATGACCAAGGAGGCTGAAATGATTGGCTGTGGGGCTATAAACCTGCTTGGCTGGTCCAGGGCATGAACAGGTGGAGTTTCACCTGGGACCAGGAAGCTCAGAGGGAGGGGAGGCTGCAGATGATGGAATATTAACGGCCCACTGGGCTCCAGATCTTCCTTCTGAATCCTGGAGACCACATCGCTCCATTTCTAAAGCCACAAAGTCGCCAGGGGGCAGGGAGAGGAGGGGTGAGGAAGAGAGGGATTGACTAGCTTCCCAGCAGGCTGGCCATCAGGGGTGCCGTTCCACCGTCCACAACCAGCCTGACATTCCCTTTCAAAAACCCCAGCGCCAGCCCATCAGCATCCATCCTCAGAGCCCGGGGTCTTGGCTCTATGGTTTCTGCTCCACGCTCCTGAGGTTTCAGCCCAGACAGCTGAGCTCTCTCCGCGTGGCCTGGGCCTCCCGGACGGGAGCAGCCTCTCGTGACCTCCGGTGGAGTGAGTGGGGCACAGAGGGTGATGGGTGAAGCCTGAGGAGCTGATGGAAAACGAGACCAGGCAGACGGATATTAGCTACAGGGCCAGAGGACAGCGGTTCTATTTCTACCTGAGGGAGACCTGAGCTTTAGAAGCCCTGGGAGGGCACCACCGGAGAGGAGGCAAGGGAGACGAAGGAGGCGGTGAGCTGGGAGACGAGCCTGCAGCAGCCACAGTGTCACCTCCTCTAAGGCCATGCGTCCACCAGCAAAGCCTTCCGTGTCCAAGGTGGGTCAGGCTCTAGATGCTGGGGGTGGCAGGGAATAGAAGAGATCGAAGTCAAAGGGTGGGGCTTCCCTGGTGACTCCGTGGTAAAGAATCGCCTGTCCATGCAGGAGACACGGGTTCAATCCCTGGTCTGGGAAGATCCCATGGCCCATGGAGCAACTAAGGCCAAGCACCACAGCTGCTGAGCCCGCGCTCTGCAGCCCAGGAGCTGCAGCAGCTGAAGCCCCCACACCCTAGAGCCCATGCTCTGCAACAAGAGAAGCCACTGCAGTGAGGAGCCTGGTGCCGTGGGCGGAGAGTAGCCCCCGCTTGCCGCAACTGGGGAAAGCCACCCAGCAACAAATAGCCAGCACAGCAGAAAAAAACAAAGAAAATCAGCAGCTGGAAGCAGGCGGCCCCAAGAGCTTCAGGGTGAGAAGCCTAAAAGGCACAACCTTCCAGGATCTCTGGAAGAGGCAGCAGGGTGACTGATTGATTATTTTTTTAATCTATTTGGTCGAGCGTCATATGGGATCTTAGTTCCCCAAGCGGGGCTCAAACTCATGCTCCCTGAAGTAGAAGGGCTGAGCCTTAACCACGGGACCATGAGGGAAGCCTTGAGGCAGCAGGTTTAGAAAGTCAACTACTGCTCTGTTTTCCCCTGAAGTCACTGACCCGTTATTGTTTGAGTGAGGTGGGGAGACCAACCCTTCCTTGCAACTGCTGGCTGCACTCCAAGTAAAGATGCTGAGCTCACACTGGGGTCCCCTGCCTTAGAAAGAGAGGCTCAGCGTGTAACTTGCTCCTCCTCTTGATACAACCTCGGACTGCACTGCCCATGGAAATGCTTCTGATCACTCTTTTATTTCTAACCATGAATTCTTTTCTTTTTTAATTAATTTATATTTGTTTATTTGGCTGTGCCAGATCTTAGTTGTAGCATGCGGGATCTAGTTCTCTGATCAGGGATCGAACCCCGGTCCCCTGCATTGGGAGCTTGGAGTCTTACCCACTGGACCACCAGGGATGACCCCTGACCCTGGTTTTGACTTAGCTGTCTGGCAGCGCTGTTTCTCACCAGATCCTGTCACTGCGATCATAACAGATGACTGTGATCACAAACATGGCTCCATCTTAAAGGCAGTGACGATTAAAGCATGGATCCAGATCTGAGAGGTGTGAGGCTGTCTCAGGCAGCCCTGCGTGGCCAGGCAGGGGAGGCTGGACTGCCGGGACAGCCCCTCGCTGGGAGGCGTTCCTTCCCCTCGCCCTTCCAGTCCATTTGCCAAATATGCCGTTTCCCACTTACGCCCCTTGGCATGTGAAGACCTGAGTCTCACAAGCCTCCAGCAGCCTCCCTGTGGACACACTCTGACCCTTTAATCCGGCTGCATAGAGTGACCTGCCCACCAGGTGCCATGCTCTCTGGAGAGTGTGCTGATCTTTTTTTTTTCCTCACCATTCTTTGGCCAACTTCTACTCAACCTTTTAGCTAAATGCAAGCATCACCTCCCTGAGTACCCACCACTCATTGCCCCTCATGCTGGACATTCTGCAGATGGTGCTATTAATACTGGCAACCACCTTGCAGGTCAGCTACTGAGATGGGTCCTGGTGAAACTGTATGCCTCATCAACCACTCAGGAAACACCTACCAAATAGAACACATCACTTGAGGACTCATTAAAATATAGATTCCTGGATCCCACACACATCTAGGAATTCACTGACAAATTTGGGCATCGGTTTGCTATTGCCTGTCAGTACAGGAAGTTAGGAAATTTAACTCGGGCCCAGGAGAGAAGTGAGGCATCTCTGCATGATAAAGCCAGCAATACTCACTCAGAAGAAATAAAATCAGAGCGGTGATTTTAACGATCATAAATATTAGTCCCTTAAATTGTGTGTAAGAAATACCCACTTCTTTATTCTTTTAAATCTGATTTTAAGTTCTCATCCTTCCAGGATGGCAAGAAAGAACCTCCCTCTTTCATGCCTAACGCCATCCCCAGCTCACTTCCCGGAACTCAGCTTCCTGGGATGTCCAGAAACAGTGCAAGACCACCAGTTCTGACTTAGCCACGGTCAGCACTGGCATTCACAGCGTCCACAGCTGCAGTGGACTCTCGGAGATCAAAGAGTTGCCTCTTGCATGCTCTCGTTGGGGCATGGGAATCTTTGCTGAGCCTGCCAAGTCACCCAGTCATCTGAAATGACATCCCCTCTCCAAGGAGCTGCCGCAGTTGGGGATGGTGGCTTCCCACTGCTTGCCAGGTCCGGGGACCATCTGCCCATCCCCAGCCCCTGGAAATCTATTCCTCCCCTCTCCCTCCATCAGAAACTCTCCCTTCTCTCTCCATGTCTCCCATCCATGACAACTAATAAACTCTCTGCAGTGATCTCAAGCCTTGGAGAAAACAAAAGCCTGAGACAAAAGTCACGTGGGTAACATGCTGGATATGTTAGCAGAAGAGTCGGGAGACCCTTCCTCCTGTGGGCCTCAGTTCTGGGTAAGGATGCTAAGAAGAATCTAGGATCTTGCCTGTTGCAAGAGTTTATTAACAATAAGGGAAGAAAGAACAGGCTGCAAAGAGTTGATCACAACTTGGCAACTGAACACACACAAAGAGAGAACAGGGAGAATACCGTAAGAGAGAGGCGACCCACCCAAAGGGAGGCAAAGGCCCTGGAGGGCTGGGATCCAGAGCTTTCAAGGCAGGATCATTTACATAATCCAGGGGGGTCATTGATTGACAGCCTTGATTGACAGCTGCAAGCTATATAATAAGATGCTCTGCTGCACATGTCCTTCCCATAATTCAATCTGTTATAATTAGATGTATGTGCTCATGGAATATTTATGAGCAGTTAATGAGTCTAATGGCCACCAAAGGTTAGTACAGGATAGTGTGAGGTGTGTGCATGTAAACTGCTCGGTGGGATTAGGCAGCTATTGTATGGTTAGCTAAAGGTGTCGCGTCTCCTTATTCTTAGCTAACTTCCTGCCTATCAAATGCAGCGCTCATCCTGCCCTCCTCCTCTGGGGACGCGTCAGTCCCTGAAAGCAGAGACCGTTGTGATGGGTAGCAGCTGACAGGTAGCGAGGGACAATGTGGACGGCCTACAATACCAGCAGACCTAAGAAGGGACTGAAAAAAATAACCTCCGAAAAATGTAGAGTTTCTATTGAGAAGTGTGACAGATCCCAGGATAAAAGAAGAGGGGAAGAAAATGGAAGAAAAATGTTTCTGGAAAGAGAGAAAGATGGAGGAACACATGTTATACAACAAATGCCTACAGAGCAAAGTAAGAGAGGGAGCAAGAACAATCAGGAAAGAAAAAGCTGGACCGAACACAGATGCTTGATGGAAGAAGAAACACAAATAGCTGATGAAGATAAGCAAAGATGCTGGACAGGGCACCTCAAGTTAAAACCACGGTGAGGTCTGCCGCACGTCCACCATACTGGCCAAAATCTTAAAATGTGATCATAACAAATGGTGAGAACATGAAGAAATGAGAATCCTTGGTAGGAGTGGAAACTGTTACAATCACTTTGGAAAACAAATTGACATTCTCTAGGAACTATGAAGCTGGGAGCACCCGTTTAACCCAGAAATTTCACTACCAAGTACTCAACATATAGCGCCGAAACTCCTGAGGGCCCTCAAGACTCTTACAGGGGTCCTGCAAGGTCAAAGAAAAAAATATCATTCTAATACTTAGAAGTGATTGGATTTTTTTCACTGTGTATTTCATTTTCAGGTACTTATAAATTTAAAAAATTTGCTGTTATTCCTTAAGTGTGTCCTTAAAGCAGAGAAAGGCATTAGCTTTATTAAGTCTCAACTCTTGACAAACATCTTTTTAATGTTTTATGTGATAAAATGAGAAATACACCTGAAATATTTCAGCTGCATATTGAAATGTGAAGTTGATATTGAGGAAAGAGAAATCACTTGAATTGTGAGCTGAACTGACCATGTTTTCCGTGGAACAGCATTTTTTATCTGAAACAAATACTGACAGGCAGACGCAGTTGCTCAGTCTTGAACATTTGAAAGATATTTTCACAAAAATGAATGAAGTGAATCTTTCACTCTTGGAGGAAATTAGTATTCTTTGTTGCTAGTGGTAAGATTCCACCTTTCAGATTTCACATTGCAACTGACACTTAAGAAATTCCTGCTTGTCAAGTTTTGGTGTAAAATTGGAGAATAGCCACAATTACTTGAAAAGGCTATTAAAATATTACCATCATTTTCAACTCCGTATGTGAGCAAGGCCAGATTTTCTCCACATATTTCAACCAAAACAAGTAAAAATAGATTGCAAGAACCCCCCTGGTGGTCCAGTGGTTGGGAATCTGCCTGCCAATGCAGGAGACACGGGTTCCATCCCTGGTCAGGGAACTAAGATCCCACATGCTACACAGTAACTGAGCCTGCAAGGCACAACTAGAGAGAAGATCAGTGTTTGGTTACACGATCAGTGCGGCCATAAACATCCTTGTACATTTCTCCTCTGCTCACTAGTGAGTACTTCTCTGCAACAGAACTGCTTGCAAAGATCCGCACCAAGGAAAGATCCCACATGCCACAACCAAGACCCAGTGCAGCCAAAAATAAGTAAACAAGTATTTTTTTTTTTAATTCAAAAAAACACAATAGTTTGTAGGAACAGACATGAAGATCCAGCCACTAAAGAGGTTTCTCTTAATGTAGAGCAATGTCTCTCTTCATTAATTTTTTTCAGAAACTAGAGTCATTTTTCATAAAGATAAGTTGCTTATATCAGTACCTAATGGAACAACAGACTGGTTCCAAATAGGAAAAGGAGTACATCAAGGCTGTATATTGTCACCCTGCTTATTTAACTTATATGCAGAGTACATCATGAGAAACGCTGGGCTGGAAGAAGCACAAGCTGGAGTCAAGATTGCCAGGAGAAATATCAATAACCTCAGATATGCAGATGACACCACCCTTCTGGCAGAAAGTGAAGAGGAACTAAAAAGCCTCTTGATGAAAGTGAAAGAGGAGAATGAAAAAGTTGGCTTAAAGCTCAACATTCAGAAAACGAAGATCATCACATCTGGTCCCATCACTGCATGGGAAATAATGGGGAAACAGTGGAAATAGTGTCAGACTTTATTTTTTGGGGCTCCAAAATCACTGCAGATGGTGACTGCAGCCATGAAATTAAAAGATGCTTACTCCTTGGAAGGAAAGTTATGACCAACCTAGATAGCATATTCAAAAGCAGAGACATTACTTTACCAACAAAGGTCCATCTAGTCGAGGCTATGGTTTTTCCTGTGGTCATGTATGGATGTGAGAGTTGGACTGTGAAGAAAGCTGAGTGCCAAAGAATTGATGCTTTTGAACTGTGGTGTTGGAGAAGACTCTTGAGAGTCCCTTGGACTTCAAGGAGATCCAACCAGTTCATTCTAAA
>SJYQ01002953.1:672744-700471 GCA_006410935.1 Redunca redunca
TGTGTCTGTGTGCACGTGTGTGTGCGTGTGTGCGTGTGCGTGCATGTGTGTGTGTCTGTGTGCGTGTGTGTGTCTGTGTGTGTGTGTCCCGTCTTCTTTGTCCGCTCCTCCGTCAGTGAGCATGGGTTGTCTCCATGTCTTGGCTGTTGGCAATAGTGCTGCAATGAACGTTGAGGTGCACGTGTCTTTCAGATTTTGGTTTCCTGTGGGTACACACCCAGGAGTGGGGCTGCTGGATCATGTGGCAGCTCCGTTTTTAGTTTTTTAAGGAACCCCCATGCTGTTCTCCATCGTGACTACATTCCAACCATTAGCAGACATCACAACTAAAGCATAGAAAATACACACACACACACCCAAATTAGCCTATATCAAGAGACTCCAGACTGGGCCTGAGCAGGATTTTCCCCATTTTATACTCTGCAGCTGAGAGGCATCGAGCACATTTCACATTGCTAAGAATTCCACAGCTCTGACATCACTCAGATTTAAAGTAAGAGGAAGCATGGAGTAATAGCTTTCCTTGTGGGAGGCTGTCTCCTGGTATAAGTGATCTTGCTAGGCGGCCCTGCTTGTGCCCCAATGATGGTATGATTGCCCAATTCCAGATGAATTTGCGAGGTTTCAGGCCGAATGTCCAGGACCCTCAAAGCTGAGGGTGAATGCAAACAAACATGACTATGCCACGCATTCACTTTCACTTGAAAGAAATCCAAGCCCCAAAACCAGACAGTCCCTTAGGAGCATCTCTTTGAAAGAAATATCCAGTCTCAACAAGACATTATCCGAAGTGGGATCATCGTCAAACACCAAAACCAGGAAAGCACTTTTGTTACTGAACCAAACTTGGGTCTGCTTGCCCCCCAGCATGCAGTAAAGCCAGTTTGCTGACGCCAAGTGGTGGTGAAGGGCAGCGCAGTGTTTACTGCAGGGCACCAAGCAAGGAGGCCAGTAGCTAGGGCTTAAAAGGGTCAAGCTCCTCAGTGGCTTTCAGGGAAAGATTTTTAAAGGCAAGACAAGGGAGAGGATTGCAGGGTATGTGACCAACTTGTGGACAAGCTTCTGATGGGTTGGTGGTGAGGTAACTGGAAGTCAGTATCAACAACTTTCACGTTCCAACCTGTATGGGGTCTACGTGCTGTGGGCAGCATGCAGTTAACTTCTCCCACCTGGTGAGGGTTTCAGTATCTGCAAAACAGCTCTAAGAACATGGCTCAGAATATTATCTACAGCCATTGAGGAGGAGCCAAGTGACTCTGACTTTGTTTAATGGTGAAACTTTTATTCATTTGTCTTGCTTGACGATTTTCCTTTGTTGTAGCATTTTCTCACTTCTCTGATTAAATTTATTCTTCAGAACTCAGAGAAAGCCTAGAAGGCTAAAGTTTTTATATAAACAAGAAGCAGGCAGCCCCCACCTACCATAGGGTCCTGCTTGGTTACACTTCTGGTCTTAGATAGGAAATTAGAAATCTCCCAAGGATGGTCAGACCTAGCCAGGACCCTGTGTGTTCATTTGGTCCTGATGGTTGTTAATTCCATTTGTCAGTTTTCTATTAGACTCTGTCCTGGACACTCACCTCCACGCTGCCCCACACCCCAGACAACGATGACAGGAATCCAGGATTGGATCTGCCTTTTCTTGCTTCTGTCGGCTTGCTGGGATCCTCACCCAAATGCACTGGAAACCCTAATTGCTCTTTGTCAGATGTCTGTATCGCTTTTCCTTATGACTTGTTAATAGTGCTCAGAGAATTGTGATGGCAAATTAAAAAAAACACCTAAGTTTTAAAACGCTACTAGGAGACACGTGACACTGCCAAGTCTTGCTGGTTATGATGCTTCAGCCACATTCTGTTTCTTCAGATTGGATGCAGAAAAGATGCCATTTGAGTGGGGAGCCCAGGACAACCAGTGTGTCAAACTCATTCCCCGATCCCTAAACAGCCACGGGTGAGGATAGCAAATGTGTCACGTGGGAATGATGGCAACAGCTGGGTGATTTGCTTGAGAAACTTGGCTGAAGAGTTCAGTGCCATGGAGGCAGGGGGCGGGGGCGGGGAGGCTTGTCTGGGGGTTGCCAGGGTTCATGGCACAGGCTGGAGCTTAGCGTTTATGCAAATGTCACATAAGATAAGCTTGCAAGCATGACCATTTCTTGATCAATTCTTGACAATCATCTGAACAATCCGATTGTGATGCTAACAAACACACAGGCCCCATTTACAATTCCTTTGTTTCTCTTAGAACCGGCAATGGAAAAATAAAAGACTTAGTCTTAGAGATAGCGTTGACCTTCAACTTGATTTAAGATGGGGTCCGGGTTTTCTTCCCATTTTATCCACTCATCACCTGCGGGAAAGCAGGCAAGTTGCTTGTCCATGTTTCAGGGATCTGTGGGACAGGGCACAGTGGAGGATGGCAGGGCAGAAGGGCACAGAGGAGGATGGCAGGGCAGGGCACAGAGGAGGATGGCAGGGCAGAAGGGCAAGGAACTGGAAATACAGCATGTATTCAGGTTCTTGTAAAATAGCTGACTTCACAGACACCAGGGGACCTCGCAGTTTAATAGAAATCTGCAAATGTTTTTAAAGAGAAGAAGTCTCTTTGCATTATTACTAATTACTTTGAAAATAGTTAACAAATAGACGGAGTTTTATCCAATTGGGTTGCCAGTGGACACCTTTTGCTTCTCTGGCTCTAGTGGTAAAGAACCCACCTGCCAATGCAGGAAACATAAGAGACCCAAGTCTGATCCCTGGGTCGGCAAGATCTGCTGGAGGAGGGCATGGCAACCCACTACAGTATTCTTGCCTGGAAAATCCTTTGGACAGAGGAGCCTGCTGGGCTACAGTCCATGGGGTTGCAAAGAGTCGGATACAACTGAAGCGACTAACCACGTACATATGTTGATATGAGTGTCCCTAGGGGACACCAGCCTAGGGGCACAGGTCAGAAGTTCTGCATTTAGGTCTCAGCTCCACCCTTGACAATCTCTGCAACCCGTCTTCCTCTTGACCTCGTTTTCCCTGCAGAAGATAGCAAGGTGAGGCTGTGGTGTATGAGGTCTGCGGTTTTTCATGATGTTAGGTTCAGGGTGCACACTGCAATAGATATGACTGGTGGTCCACTCAGACCCACTGTACCCCCTTCTCTATGTCCACCCATCTCCCCACCTCTGCAAGCTTCATGTCTAAGGGCCAGCACCTGGGCTGCTTCCCAGGTCTCTCCTGGGCCCCCCAAGTCAGTAGGCCCCAGAGAACTAAGGGCCCTGGGGGGTTACATCTCCTGCCCCCGTAGGCAATGGCTCATTTGGGTGTGAAAACCCAGCTATGAGGGCCAAGCAGACAAGCAGAGGAGTTCCTGAGTGACTGCCACTCCAGGGTAGCGGGGCTGCCCCGCCCCCCATCCTTGGCCTCTACCCTCCCGTCTGCTCACCCAAGCCTTCCCCACTTTCTCCTAGGAAGGTTTCCCTGGTCTGCTTCTGCAGAAACTGACTTAAAATTCACATGTAATAGACCCCGCAAAATTTATAGTCATCACAAAAGCGCTGTCTGCGTCTGCGGTGCAACCTTACTGATAATTAAAGAGGTTCGCACCTGAAAGAAATGGGCACGTAGAACGGCACCACATACCCTGATTCTCCAGGACCGGAGGCTGAGAAGATGGTCTCAGTGAGGGATCGCATCTGGTTTAAAAGTCTTCCACCTCCAAGTTGTCCTGGAGAAGCGCCCATATGCCCTGAGTGTGTGAGTGCAGCCAACAGGGGTGGTGATGGGAGGTGGTGATGAAGCGGAGAGGTGGATGGAAGACAGAAATGCAGAGGAAGGGACCTAAGAGCCTGTGTTCAGGGCAGCGAGTGAACCAGGATGGAGCCAGGAAGCAGAGCATCCCCTGGCTTCTCCTCCAAATGCCCAAAACCAGAGCGGGTTGAAGGTCAAATGGCCTTTTCTTCCTTTATGGCCACCTTGCCTTTCTCCACCTTCCCCTCATCCTAGCTCCTTCCTTCCTCCCCAGAAAAGCGTGGACTGCCATGGGTCACACCCCCAGGGAAGCCCTGTGATTCTGAAGAACCCCTCCCTCCCATCGCAGGGTCTGTGGTCCAGGCAGGACCAGAAGGATGTCAGTGAGGGTGGTAGTCGGAGTGCTTTTGAGGGTCTGACAGTTAGAAGGAAGGAAGTCTGGTGGTCGTGTCTAGGAGTTAAAAATTATCTCCTGGAGAGGATGATCTGGAGGTGAGCCTCGAATATTTGCCACAGGGAG
This sequence comes from Redunca redunca, assembly GCA_006410935.1. Classification (NCBI taxonomy): domain Eukaryota; kingdom Metazoa; phylum Chordata; class Mammalia; order Artiodactyla; family Bovidae; genus Redunca; species Redunca redunca. Next base: position 677,008 of record SJYQ01002953.1, read on the forward strand.
GAGAGAGAAGGGCATTCTAGAAACTCAAAAGCGCAGGGGCTGCCCAGAGAGTAACGCCCTGCGACCACAGTATGTGTGGTTCAGGAGACGGGGCAGGAGAAGAGATCAGGAAACTGGGAGGGAGAAGATGCAGAGAAACCAGCCTGAAGCCACTTCCATTCACAGCAAGGGCCTTGAACTTCATCCTGTACACAGTGAGCGGTGACTGTCGGGAAAGTCAAAGTATAGTTGCTCAGTTGTGTCCAGCTCTTTGCAACCCTGTAGACTGTAGCCCGCCAGGCTCCTCTGTCCATGAAATTCTCCAAGCAAGAATACTGGTGTAGGGGTTGCCATTCTTTTCTCCAGGGGCTCTTCCCAACCCGGGGATCAAACTCAGATCTCCCTCACTGCAGGCAGATTCCTTACAGTCTGAGCCACCACGGGACTCAATTGACTGCCCTTCAAATACTTTCAAGGTCACTCAGATGTCTGAGGTTGAGTGCTCTCAACCTCCAAAGCCAGGGAAATTGATTCCTCTTCCCAGGACTCCCTGGTCCACCCTCCGTGCCAAAGCCAGAGGCTGCTAATTTCAGCTCCCATTAAGCTCTGCTGCAGGGCCCCGGAGCCCCGGAGCCCCGTAATGAAGAGGAGTGTGAGAGCCTGCTCTGAACACAGGAGGAGCTGAGAGCTCGTTTGTATCCGTGACAGGGTGAAGGAGAGCCAGAATTTCGCTCCAGCCAGATCGTGGAGACACCAGCCCCGACTTTATGGAGTCTTAATTAGATCTCCTCGGTCCTCTTGTTATTATTTCGTGTTAGCCTTAAAAAAAAAAAAAAAAAAAAGATACAGGAAGAATCCCCAGTATCTCACACTACCGGAGCGCACATTTTATGGCGAGAATGCAGATGGTCTGCTTCCCGACCACCTGCAGGGCTGAGAAGCCAGGGGAAGGGGCTTCATTCTTCCGGAGGCGGGTGAATCATTTCTTGTCCTGATGAACCCTCGCTCGAGGAGCACCATGAGCTACTGCAAAGGATGCTTCACCTGCCTCACCCGTCTGAACCCAGGTGGCTTCCTGGGTGGGGCGAGGGTGGGTCAGAGCCGGAGGAAGTTGGGACCACCATCAGCCGTGGGGGTGAAGACCCTTCCTTGGCATTTTCTTCTCAGGATGGAAATGTGACAAACTCAGGAAACTCTGGAGAAAGGCATCAGGAAGGGAGCACAGCGGGGAGGAGGGTGAGAGGCCAGGAGAGGTGCCTGAGCTCGGAGACCTGGGTTCACCACCGTGTGAGGCTGGCAAGGCGTTTATCTCCCCGAGTTTGGGTTGACTTGTCAGTAAAACACAATAAGATCCGGTGGCCTTGCCTTGGCACCATCCAATTCCAATAGGCTTCAAGCCCAGGAAGAAATGGTGACATCCCAGGGGCTGCATTCAAGGTGCAGAGTGGCCTGGCCTCAGCAGGCTGGAAGGACATGCTTGTCCTCTGAGGCCCTCCACTGGCTTCAGGTGACATGCAGAAAAGCCAAAAGATATTTCAGTCCGGACTCTCAAAGACATATATAAGGCAGCCTGGACCAGAGCTTCCCCAACCCAACCCTTCCCCCAAGTCCATGAGCCTGGTTTGGGCCAGAGAGACTGTCAATTGGAGTCTCAGCTGAGAGGCCCAGCCTGGCTGAATTCTCTTCCTCCCCATCCACCCCAGAGACGGACACGCACACGCTCCCCCTCGAGCAGTTCCGCTCTGTCCTCTGACTTCTCCATCTCCACGTGTCATTGCAGCATGTCAGTCAGAACTGGGGCCCAGCCCGGGCCGAGGACACGGCCTGCGGGTGGGGCTGGGGGGCCAGGCTTGGGTCGGAAACACAGAAGACACGCTCGGCAAATAGACGCTGCACCTGGAGAAAAAAGTCAGAGATCAACATCCAGGCCTCAAGTCAGAGTCACGAGCTCAGAGAAGGGAGCGCAGACTGCAGCACTTGGGCCCAATCCTGTCCGTTGCCGCTGTGTAAGGGGTGTCTCACAGGAGTGCAGCTGCCCCCAGGCCTGGTCCACGGCCGCTTTTGCACTGAGACAGCAGAGCTGAGTGGTTGCAACAGGAACCACAGCCCACAGAGTCGAAACTGCTATGTGGAACTTTACGGGAAAGGCTGCCCCGTGCCTGGCTGTCAGTGTGGATTCGGGTTGAAAAAAGGTGAAAGTGAAAGTGACTCAGTCTTGTCCTACTCTTTGCGACCCATGAACTACACAGTCTGTGGAATTCTCCAGGCCAGAATCTTGGAATTGGTAGCCTTTCCCTTCTCCAGGGGATCTTCCGAACCCAAGGATTAAACTCAGAGTCTCCCACATTGCAGGCGGATTCTTTACCAGCTGAGCCACCAGGGAAGCCCAAGAATACTGGAGTGGCAAGAATACTGGTGTGGGTAGCCTATTCATTCTTCAGAGGATCTTCCTGACCTGGAATCTAACCGGGCTCCCCTGCATTGCATGGCTCCCCTGTTTCTGCACGAAGGGTTGACCCTCCAGGTCTCCCCACTTGACCTCCAAGCAGAGCCTCCCTTGGGAGCAAGGCTGCTCAGGAAGTCCCATGGAAGCCACAGCCCTGGTTGGTCTCCTCCCAGCTTGGGGAGGGAGAGGATGGCTCTGCTGTCTCCCAGCTTCACCCACACATTCAGCCCTGATCCTGAGCGCCCTTCAAGCCCCCAGCAGGACAGGTCAGCCCCTCATTGTGTCCAATCAACACAGGAACCTAATTGTCCAGGAAGTCACTCTGATCTGCCCACTAGCCGAGTTGAATCAGAGTGCCCATTCAGCCCCTGGAAGAGAGCCTGCTGCCTGCAGCCCGCTGTCCACAGCCTTCAACATCGGGGCTGAAGAAATCCCTACTCCCAATTACATATGACTCATAAATCAGTTCAGTTCAGTCACATAGCCGTGTCCGACTCTTTGTGACCCCATGAACTGCAGCACGCCAGGCCTCCCTGTCCATCACCAACTCCCAGAGTCCACTCAAACTCATGTCCATTGAGTCAGTGATACCATCCAACCATCTCATCCTGTCGTCCCCTTCTCCTCCTGCCGTCAATCTTTCCCAGCATCAGGGTCTTTTCAAATGAGTCAGCTCTTCACATGAGGTGGCCAAAGTATTGGAGTTTCAGCTTCAACATCAGTCCTTCCAATGAACACCCAGGGCTGATCTCCTTTAGGATGGACTTGTTGGGTGTGTGCTAAATTGCTTTAGTTGTGTTCAACCCTGTGTGACCCTATGAACCATAGCCCGCCAGGCTCCTCTGTCCATGGGGATTCTCCAGGCAAGAATACTCGGAGTGGGTTTCCATGCCTTCCTCCAGGGGATCTTCCCAACCCAAGGATCAAACCTGCATCTCTTATGTCTCCTGCATTGGCAGGCGAGTTCTTCACCACTAGTGCCTCCTGGGAAGATTCATAAATAATGACTAGGTAATTTCCAAAAGACGTAGAAGTGGAGAAAGTGTAGAACTGTGAAGAAAGAAATTAAATATATATATACTCAAATATTTTCATATATGTTTCTATAGATAGATATAAAGTCAGCTGCAAAGATGATGTTCAGGGATAAATTGTGTCACATGTGAGTGAGGGGTGACCTTGGGCTTCAGAGCATCCTCAGAAGGGATTTGTGGGCAGGGACCCTGGAGGTACACATCCATGGATATGACTATTTCTATGGATGGAAGAGGCCATCAGCTCCCCCAGCAGGCTCCCCGATGGGGCAGAGGGATGAGGTATAAGCCCCAGCTGGAATAAACCACTGTGTGAGCAGGAATAGGGCTTCCACAGAGGCTCAGCAGTAAAAACAATCTGCCTACGAGGCAGGAACTACAGAAGATGAGGGTTCAATCCCTGGGTTGGGAAGATCCCCAGGAGGGCATGGCAACCCACTCCAATATTCTTGCCTGGAGAATCCTGTGGACAGAGGAGCCTGGAGGGCTACAGTCCATGAGGTCGCACAGAGTCAGACAGGACTGAAGTGATTTAGCATGCACAGACAGGCAGGAATAGAGCAGGGGAGGGGTCAGGGAGAGACGTGCTATTTGTTAGGTGGGAAGAATGAAGCCAGGATGGGGTGATGGTTGTGTTGGAACCAGGTATGCTGATCAGGTTTTTTTCAGCAGAAGTAAGAACCGAATGACAACTCCCGATGCTCCTGGCAAGGTGTGAGAGTAGAGGGGTCTCTGGACTCCAGAGAGTCTCCCAGGAGGTGATGTGGGGAAAGTCCCCCTCCTGGGGACCTCTCCCTTCAAACCAGCCCCCTGAACAATTCCTCTGGGATTTATGTGATAAAGAGAGAGAATTCGTTGCCCTAACGTAGCAGCTATTGCTCTCACATGTAAGCGAGGCTCCTCCAAGACCCCTTTCCCTTCCCTCACCCCTGGGGAGCCTGGACAGAGTGTTCCCTAGGGGAGTCTCCAAGAAGCTCTGCTTGGATGAGAAGTCAACCAGTTCATCATTAGAAACCAACACGTGATTCCAATATCGGGGCTGATGTGGCATTTTACTCCAGGAACAGGTCACTGTGGGCAAATCCCCATCCTTGTAACAATGGGTTGATGTCACTGCTCAGTAAACAGAGCTTGTCCCATTGGTCAGCAGAGTCACATCCGTGGCTGACACACCTTTTCTTGTAGCGCGTGGGCTTCCCGGGAGGGATGTGATAGCCCGGATTTCCATGCACAAGCTTCTGTGTGGAGACAGACTTGGTCCCCAGGTCACCCTCCGTCAGCCCTGCACCTCGGCACACATTGGTCCTTATGCCCAGGGTTCTTCCCCATGCCTCCATCACTCCCTGCCTAGGTCCCCCGCTCAGCTCACTGGGTCTTCAGTCCCAGCTCTGAGGGCACTTTCCAAGCTTCCTGCAGACACAGGCAGGGGTGCCTGCTCTGGCCTGCAGTTGCCTCTGCCCAAGTCTCCATCCCACTTGAAGAGTCTCCCTCCTGTCTGGCATCCCCCCACCCAGACTGTGCGTGCCTCCAAGACCAGGCTGCATCCTATCCATCTCCACATCTCCAAAGGGGATATTACACAGTAAGAGACAAAAGATTTAGAAACCAGCTGGCAAATGCCAGGTGCGTCTGGCAGGGGGTCCTGACAGCAGAGACCTCCTGAAGAGCAGGATGACTGAGAGACCCCTGGAGGTGGGCGTACCAGGTGGATGCTCCACCCCCAAGCAGGCTGCTGTCCCAGGAACTGCCCTTCCCTGAGAACGGGTGGCTCATCCCCTGGTCCCCTCCTGCTGCTCCAGACCTCTGCCCCCTTAGTCTTCTCCACCCCTGCTGCCGGCTCCCTCATCCCCAGCTACTACGCCCAGAATTCCAATAGCACTTCCAAGTCACAAAATCACCACCTGTCAAAGCCAGAGAGCCTTTAGGATTTCCTGGCTGGGGCCTCTGTGTGTCCCACAGAGCCCCAGGCAATGGGATGGAGCCCCCTAAGAGCCAGCCTCACCCCCATAAGTTCGGGGGTACACTCTCCTTGCTAGGACTCCAGGCCACCCCTCTCAATCAGAGCATACTTACTTCTGAGTGGACCCGTGATCATTATAAATTTGGCTTCCACCAGAAATGTCTTTTTAAAATAATGACTCTGCTGGCAAAGCAAGATTGAAAACCTTGAAGAGTGGAAGAGAGGAAGGTTCCCGTGTCCAGGGAAAGGACAGACCACAATCTGAAACTGAGCTTTTCCGCTCCCCGCCCTTCCTTCCCTCTCCATCACCCACCTCTGGTGGCCACAACAAGCCAGTTCCAAACCCATCGACCCTTCAGGGCTCTGGCCTAAGCTCACCCATTTGCTTTTTTGGAAAGTTATTTTTTATGGAAGGATAGTTGGTGTATAATGCTGTGCTAATTTCTACTGTACAGCAAAGTGACTCCGTTATGCATCTGTTTTATTCAGTGATGTATTTCAAGCGCTTCGAACAGTGCCAGACTCATAGTAGACACTGCATGAATATTTGCTGTTGAATGAATGATGGATGGATGCATGCATTGATGAATGGACGCGGGGATGAATGGATGAACACAAGCTGGTCTCTACATTAACCCTCTGTCTGCACCAGGAGGTGGGTGGTCACACACTGTCTCCTGGCTACTTGCGGTGGGGGGCCAAAGCCTTTCTTCCACAGCCTCCCCAGTGTGCCTTACATGCAGCACCCTCACCAGGTGAGAGTCCAAGCTGGGTGGTCCAGGCTACATGTGTGCCTTCAGCCACTGAGCAGGTCAGGGAGTCAGTACAGAGCCACGTGTCTGGTAGGCGGCAGGAGGCTGCAAACAGGAAACTGAGTCCAAAAGATGGTCCAGAGGGCAGGAGGATTCAGGGAGACCTGAGTGTAGGGAGAAAATGAGGTCACGGTGTTGGGGATGGAGTCTGTGATGGCATGGGTCATAGCCAGGGTCTGTTCTGTGAGGGGGTTGCTGGCGTCCACACAAGACAGGTTTTCAGACTTTTCTCCGAGAATGCAGAGACCTTGGTGGGCAGTCTCTAGAAGGGTGCCTGGTACTAGAAGGTGGAAGGTAAATAATCATTTATGGGATGATTGAAGGTTTGTTGAAAGGGGTTCTGTGGGATGAGACAGTCCTCCACCTGGTACTCATTGCAGGTCCTGGATCTACACTCTGATCTGGTAGCCTGCCACCTACCTTCCACACCTGTCATCAGAAAGATCTCTTTGTGCAAGGAATGCTCATGCTGCTGCTGCTAAGTCGCTTCAGTCGTGTCCGACTCTGTGCGACCCCATAGACGGCAGCCCACCAGGCTCCCCTGTCCCTGGGATTCTCCAGGCAAGAACACTGGAGTGGGTTGCCATTTCCTTCTCCAATGCAGGAAAGTGAAAAGTCAAAGTGAAGTCGCTCAGTCATGCCCGACTTCTCGAGACCCTATGGACTGCAGCCCACCAGGCTCCTCCATCCATGGGATTTTCCAGGCAAGAGTACTGGAGTGGGGTGCCACTGCCTTCTCCCAAGGGATGCTCATACCACGGCCATTCTATGGGCTCCCGAGGCAAATCACCAGGGTTTGAGCCCACCTGTGTGGCCAACACACAGAGCTTCATCAATCTTTAGGGCTCCATTTCTTCATCCATCCAGTGGGGGTAATAGTACTGCTTACATCATAGTGTTGTGAGGCCTGGTTCATATACTCACGGTATTTATTATTCCTGGACAGGGGTCCAGAACCCCACTCACTATGTTACGAGTCATTGGTGGGTCCTGCACCCTCTATGTACATTTCTGTGAACTCACAATACCATGGGAGCCTGCTCGATTCTGGGTCTCAGACTGCATCTCAGTGTTGTTGGTTGTGACCTTCCTGCCCCCCTCTTTTTATCCCTCTGAACTTTACCCCCACCAGGAGCTCACTCTGCCCCACTTCCTGAACACTGGCCCCTTCCTGAAAAGGGCTGGTGAGTAGGCCTGGCTCAGGCCTTGGAAACCACGGTATAAAATTGACCCTAGGGCAAGGGGAGCCCTCAAGAGGCTCTGATCTGTGAAGTGACGGGACATAAAAGGCATTGCCCTTTGACTTTCCTGGTGGCCCAGTGGTTAAGAATCCACCTTGCAATGCAAGGGACTCAAGTTTGATCCCTGGTGGGGGACCTAAGATCCCACATGCCGCAGAGTCACTAAGCCCATGAGCCCCGACTGATGATTCCATGAGCCATGGAACTGATGATTTTGTGTGTCACAAGAGAGTCAGCCTGCCACAGTGAGGATTCTACAAGACGCAACTGAGATCTGCCACAAGCCAAGGCCTGATGCAGCCAAATTAATTAATTAATGATTTTTAAAAAGCATTGCCCTATAGAAGCAAGGATGGATAATGACGTGGCCTGGGGCAGGCTGGTGGCAGTGAAGATGCTGAGAAACTGGTAAATTCTAGATACCTTTTGAAGGTTGAGTCAGTTAGGTCCCTCATAGATGGGATGGATTAAAGAAATTAAAGAAGAGTTGCAATGACACTGAGGTTTTGGTCCTGAGCGACTGTAAGGGTTGAGTTGCCGTAAAGAGACAGGAGAGACCCCCGGTGAAACAAGTCTGAAACAGAAGCCAGTAGCTGAGCATTTACATGGAGGGTGTGTGGTGCCCACTGACTGCCAGATGGACGTGTCGGGAAGGGAGTTGGATGTATCAGTTGGTATTTGTCGGGGCTGTTGGGTCTGGCAATGAAAGCTGCGGGTCATCACATACATACGGTGATCCAAGCCACCATACGCCTGAGATTAATGTGGGAGTAAGCATGTTGGAGAAGAAAGGTCTACAAACTACCCCTCCCCCAACACACACACACACACACTACACCCAGGGAGAAACCAGCAAAGGAGACAGAGAAGACGAAAGAGTGAAAAAAGAGCGTGCTGTTGGAAACCAACCCGAAGGAAAACATGCAGCCAGGAGGAGGTAGTGAGGGGCTGACATCTCGCAAATGGGGCGCGAGGACTGGACTTAACAACAAGGAGGTCATGGGGCTTCAGAAGAGCAGCTTCCGCAGAGCTGGGGAGGCAATGCAACCCAACCGAAAGGGGTCAAGGAAAGGCGAGGCAAGGAGCTTTGCTTCAAAGGGAAGCAAGAATTTGAAGATAAAGCTGGTGGAGGAAGTGGGGCCAAGAGAAATATTGTTTTATCAACACTTTTTTTTTTAATGAGAGGAAACAAGAACATGTTCAGACTCCAATTAGAATAATCCAGAGAAGTAGAGGATGAGTAATCAATGAGGGAGAGAGGGAGTGAAGTGTTGTAGTCATGAGCCTGGATGCTGAGACGGAATGGACCATGGAGATAAGGGAGCAAAGAACTGTGGGCTGCTGGCCCATGGCAACAAGCGTGAGTGCAGTGGTGGGAGTCTTTAGAAGCTACTTCCATTTTATCAATGTAACAGGACAGGAGAGAAGGTTGAAGATTTGTGGAGAGAGGGAGAAGTCTCTTAGATGTGAATATCTGGAGGCCCACTGGGAGTCGGTGGTTGGGAATGTCAGATGGACAGTCTTCGTGGAGTGTGCTTTTGTCCAGCCACATTCGGCTGCCTGGATGCAGGCTCAGGCCAATTCCCCCGGACCCTCTCGACCTGCAGAGGACGGACTCTCAGTCCCTCACGCCAGGGGTTTCAGAGGCCAAAAACAATGGAGACTGTACCTTCAGGCCTGCCTTTGCCCTAAAATCCCTGTCACTCCTTCTAGGTTGAGCTTTAAANATGAGCCTGGATGCTGAGACAGAATGGACCATGGAGATAAGGGAGCAAAGAACTGTGGGCTGCTGGCCCATGGCAACAAGCGTGAATGCAGTGGTGGGAGTCTTTAGAAGCTACTTCCATTTTATCAATGTAACAGGACAGGAGAGAAGGTTGAAGATTTGTGGAGAGAGGGAGAAGTCTCTTAGACGTGTAAGAGAGTGGGAAAGTGACTCCTCCACTGGGCAAACAGAATGTGAATATCTGGAGGCCCACTGGGAGTCGGTGGTTGGGAATGTCAGATGGACAGTCTTCGTGGAGTGTGCTTTTGTCCAGCCACATTCGGCTGCCTGGATGCAGGCTCAGGCCAATTCCCCCGGACCCTCTCGACCTGCAGAGGACGGACTCTCAGTCCCTCACGCCAGGGGTTTCAGAGGCCAAAAACAATGGAGACTGTACCTTCAGGCCTGCCTTTGCCCTAAAATCCCTGTCACTCCTTCTAGGTTGAGCTTTAAAAGTAACAGATCTGAAATCCAAGGAAGTGCTTTTGAGTCCTTGGGCAGAAGATCCTGAAAAGGAGGCATCCAGTTAGTGTTACTCTGTAGAAATGGCTGCTAGGGCAAGTCTATGAGAAGCAATATTTGGCCAGACCCAGATAAGTGGGCTGTGAACAGCCAGCCCTGGTGCAGCCGAGTCAGTCCCAGCGCACCTTCATGCCTCCAGAGCCTCTGGTCTGCCTGCCCCAGACAGGGGCTTCCAGGCAGGTTTTCTCTCCCTCTTTGGGTGACTGACCCTGTGTCACTTAGGACTGTGGTCGCCGACCTTTTTGGTGCCACAGACCAACTTCACGGAAGACAATTTTTCCACGGAGTGGGAGGGATGGTTTCAGGATGATTTAAGCTCACTGCATTTATTGTGCATTTTATTTCTAATCTAATGCTGCCACTGATCAGAAATGAGGTGCTGGGCTGTGCCCCAGAAGTTGGGGGACCCCTGATTCAGGGCATATCTGCCTCTGCTCGGAGAGGGTCTCTGTGACTTCTGAGTCACGTAGCACAGAGTCCCAGGAGCACAGTCACTCCTGTCTGGCCAATGAACAGAGCTGTGATCAGGTGATCACTCCTGTCTGGCCAATGAACAGAGCTGTGATCAGGTGATCACTCCTGTCTGGCCAATGAACAGAGCTATGATCAGGTGATCAGATGCCAAGGACCAATCAGAGAAGACACTTCTCTCCCACCCTGGTTCACTGATTAAATGGAAGCAACTTCCAAAGACTCCTGCCACTGCCTCCATGCTTGTTGCCAAGAGCAAGCTGCCCACAGTTACCACTCACTTGCTCAGTTCAGTTCAGTTCAGGTCAGTCACTCAGTCATTGTGACCCCATGGACTGCAGCACGCCAGGCCTCCCTGTCCATCACCAGCTCCCGGAGTTTACTCAAACATGTCCATTGAGTCGGTGATACCATCCAACCATCTCATCCTCTGCCATGCCCTTCTCCTCACACCTTCAATCTTTCCCACCATCAGGGTCTTTCCCAATAAGTCAGTTCTTTGCATCAGGTGGCCAAAGTATTAGAATTCAGCTTCAGCATCAGTCCTTCCAATGAATATTCAGGACTGATTTCCTTCAAGATGGACTGGTTGGATCTCCTTGCGGTTCAGAGCTGCTCAAGAGTCTTCTCCAACACCACGGTTCAAAACCATCAATTCTTTGGCATGCAGCTTTCTTTATAGTTCAACTCTCACATTCCTACATGACTACTGGAAAAACCATAGCCTTGACTAGAAAGACTTTTGTTGGCAGAGTAATGTCTCTGGCATTTTAATATGCTGTCTAGGTTGGTCATAGCTTTTCTTCCAAGGAATAAGTGTCTTTTAATTTCATGGCTGCAGTCACTATCTGCAGTGATTTTGGAGTCCCCCAAAATAAAGTCTGTCACTGTTTCCATTGTTTCCTCATCTATTTGCCATGAAGTGATGGGACCAGATGCCATGATCTTCATTTTCTGAATGTTGAGTTTTATGCCACCTTTTTCACTCTCCTTTCTCACTTTCATCAAGAGGCTCCAGTTCTTCACTTTTTGCCATAAGGGTGGTGTCATCTGTGTATCTGAGGTTATTAATATTTCTTTTGGCAATCTTGATTCCAGCTTGTGCTTCAGCCCAGCATTTCACGTGATGTACTCTGCATATAAGTTAAATAAGCAATACACAGCTTTGACATACTCCTTCCCAATTTGGAACCAGTCTGTTGTTCCATGTCCAGTTCTAATTGCCCAGTTCTATATCCAGTTCTAGCTCACTTGTTGCTTACAAGTTATTTAGCTGCTTGTTACATGAACACTCATCACCTCTGCATGAAATTTCAAGCCAGTACCATGAAAAATAAAATACATCCACTTAGACCTCAAAAAATAAAACGTGGTTTAAGTAAAGAGTCTGGCATAGAGGGTGTGCCCAGCAAACCGTTGCTTCAACGATCATCATACTGTGTTTTCTGATTTGTTTCTTGATTTTTTTTACATGTTCTGCTATCCTTTAGACTTTAAGTAAATGTTCAGGAGGGATTCCAGAATATCTTTAGTTCTTTATTTCATCCCAGATATGAAACCTCTGTATTTTTGTTGGGAAGTCATTTCTACAAGCATTCATTCAGGTAGAAGGAAGGCAGCAGTTTCAGGATTTGGAATGAGCTTGTGATGGAGCGTCTGGGAGGGCTGTACTGACAGCAAATCCATGCAGATTCCAAAACTGGGCATCATTTTACCAGCACAAAGGAAGGGCAGGAAAGCCATTCCCAAGTTTCTGCATGATGCCAAACAAGGCAATATTGAGGTGTTCACTACGCCACAGTGGAAGAAGGAATTGCATGGAAAGCTCTCTCTTCTGCGTCCATACGTGTCCAGTTTCCTTCATCCCTCCCTTCCCCCTACGCCCCAGAGTGCTAACATTATTTTTGCCTCATCCATTATAATAAAGATCCACTGAAAGGGCTAAAGACTTATTTGCTTTAGTTGGTTTTCCTAAGTAGAAAAAAGCCCTAAACATCACCAAGAATGTATCCCGAGCATTCATTCTCTCTGATCTATTAACAGAAGCAATCAATTCAAGTTAGGTTTGTCCGGGAACCAATTCCCATGCAGCCAGGGCTCCGAGCCAGGGAGGCCGGCGATGGCGAGTCAAGGGCGCCTTTTCCAGGCAGAACCTGCCACCGTGTGGCGTGCATCGGCTCTGCAGCCGCAGGTCCAAAGACACCCGGGACCGCTTCCCTGGCCATGGCTGCTGTGAGCAAAGGGCAGAGGGCAAAATGTAGCCAAGAGCCCCTCCAAACGGAGGAGATCGTGGGGAAGCCCACGCCGCCGTACCACCTGCAATCAGCTTAGGCCGCCACGGGGACGCGAGGATAATGGGTGCTTTGGGCTTAGAAAGCAAGAGTCTGGCTCTGATTCTCAGAACAAGAGACAGGGCACCCCCATTGCCCACCCCCAAACCCCTCCACTCCCACCCCCCTGCCACTCACACTTCTACCTCATCCTCCTCCCCGCCCCCGCACAAAAAAAGAGCCGCAGACCGTCAGCGATGGGAACCTACCGCTCACCTGGTTCATCTTTTTAATGGGGAGGATGAGGATGACTGAGATGTCTGTGGCGCTGTGTCCTTTCTCTCCAAGGTTGATAGACACGGGAGGTCCCCAGGAGAACCCTGTCGGGGACACGCGGGTTCACAGAGCGTGGAGGGAGGTGCACTTGGATGAGAACTCTCAGGCCAGCCAGGGGAGGCACCTTGTTCTGAGCCTGTCGGAGCTGAGGGGCCAGCGTGGTGGTCGTGGGGGACTGGGACCCCTGAGTCCAGGTGAGGTCTGGTCCATAAATCCGTGACCTCTGGGGGATGGCGATGGGGCAGGTGGGGTGGAGAGAAGTGGGGGTTCGGGCAGCCCCTCTGCCCGTCCCTCTCTTCCTACCCAGTTGGGTCGCCTATGTCTGGGGTAGATGACACTTTCCCTAAAGTACAAGGAATGGCGGGGAGGCAGGTTCCAAAGACTCAGGGGTGGGGCAGGTGGTGAAGGGAGCCAGGAGCCTGCCCTGGTCTCTCAGAGCACCTCCCACAGCCCTAGAGGTGGACCTAGAGACTGTCACAGCAAGGGAGGAAAATGAGGGACAGAGAGACATATACCGTACTGCTTAGGTGTGGAATCTAAAAAATGGGTGCAAATGAACTTAGTTACAAAGCAGGAGTCACAGATGCAGAAAACAGACATGGTTGCCGGTAGCTAAGCAGGAAAGGGATAAACTGGGATACTGGGACTGACATGTACACACTACTAGATGTAAAATAGATAACCAATAAGGAACTCACCTCGATACTCTGTAATGGCCTATATGGGAAAAGAATCTAAAAAAAAAAAAAAAGAGGATATATGTATATGTGTGACTGATTCACTTTACTGTATGCCTGAAACTAACGCAATATTGTAAATCAACTACACTGCAATAAAAAGTGTAAAATAAACATAAATAATTTTCTGCCTGTGTTGTTTTACACTTGTGAGGATATGTTTTCAGGGGAAATTTCTAGGAATGGGATGCTGGTCAAGGGTTACATGGACATGATGGTTTGCTTGCTATTTCTCATCCATGGGAACCGTATCATCCCATTTTACACACCTGCAAGCGTCGTGTGGGAGTGCCCATCCTCCAGAGCTGTGCCAGCAGCCTGCTGTTAAGTCTTTTTGAATTTTTGCCAAATCGATAGGTGAGAAATGATATCTCATTGTGGGTTTAATTTGCATCCTTCTTGTTACAGTAAAGCTGAACATCTCTGCAAGATTCAGCCACTTTATCTATTTTTCAATGAATCTCCTGTTCATCACTTGCTCATTTTTTCTATCAATTTGCTGATCTTTTATTTTCCTCAATTTCCAAGAACTCTTAGAGTGATTAGTCCAGTGTTTATGAAATATACTGTAAATTTTGCCATAATTTATCACTTGTGGCATTTTTTTTACATTAAAAATTTTTTTTTATTCACATGGTTCCACTTCTCAGGATTTTTTTTATAAAACCCCATTTGACTTAGATAATCCTTTGCAATACAGCATCATATCACAGTGGTAGGACATGTCACAGAGATGTAGGACATCCTGCTATGATGGAAAATCCTCTATTGTTTGACCAAAATAGCATGGGGCTTTAGGACCAGTGTGTGATGATACACCTAGTAAGGTAATGGCATAAACACACGCACATCATGTTGAAGAAGTGTCTATCCATTACTATTTTATTGTGTATTTGTATAAGGAATGGCTGTTGGATTGTGTTAAAGGTCTATATTCATCCACAGATATAAACAACATTTTCCTATATGAATTAATTCGGTGGGTTATATTACTCAATCACCTAATATTAAACCATTTTTGTATTCTTAATGTCCTGAATACTTATGTTTTCCCTGCAGGAGACCTGGGTTCTATCCCTGGATTGGGAAGATCCCTGGAGAAGGGAAAGGCTACCCACTCCCGTCCTGGAGAATTCCACGGACTGTATAGTCAATGGGGTTGCAAAGAGTCGGATACAACTGAGCGACTTTCATTTCACGTGTGTTCTTAAAGTAAATCTCACTTGGTCATAATGTGTTGTTTTCCTAACATAGTACAGTAAGTCCTCTGCATAAGAACAAGTTCCCTTCTGAGCACTCATTTGTAAGTTCGATTTCTTCCTAAGTCCAACAAAGTTAGCTTAGGTATCCAACTGACACAATTGGCAATATAGGACTGTGCTGTACGAGGTTTATAACACTTTTCACACAAGTAATACATAAAAAACAAACACAAACAAATAAATTATTTTTAATCTTACAGTGCAGTACCTTGAAAAGTACAGTAGTATAGCACAACACCTGGCATCCACAGACACGTTCGTATCTTTGAAAGTTTGCAACGTGAACATTCTTATATACGGGACTTACTGTATTAAATTGTCTCTGCTACCATTTGGGATTTTGCCTAGATATATGTAAGTGAGAATAGTCTGGAGTTTCCTCTTTTTAATGATCTCTTTAGCACACTTAGTATTAATATTATATTGCTTCATAAAAATAATTTGAAAGTCATTGTTTTTAAGTCCTGAAAAAATTGGTTTAATATTGGTCTTTGAAGTTTTGATAGAAAGCACCTTTGAAACCATCTGGGCTTGGTGAGTTTTTCTTAATGGTGCAGTCCTTTGATGACCTCCTGTATTCCTTTCAGGGAAATTAGGCTGCTTAATAGCTTCTCTATTGAAATCAATTTTGGTAAATTGCATTTTCCCAAGAAGTTATCCACTTCATCTAGGTTTTAAACCTTATTTGCATGGTGCCTTTGTGATACTTTAATATAAGAAATATACATTTGGTCTTTGCAGGGGTGGAAAATTTTTTTTCCTTTTCTAGGTTTTTTGGCTAATACAATGACAGAGGTCAGATTAACAGGAGAAAAACAATTTTAATTTTGTCCATACAGGAGTCTCATTAAAAACACAATACCCAAAGGCAGTTGAGGCCTATATGTCAAAAAGGAATGGAATAGGGGCAGGAACCTCAGTGGGCAGGACAGTGAATCACAGGAAGATAAGAGCAGGGGTGTGGGAATTAAATGTTTGCTCTGCCATACAGGTAAGTTTTTCAGATTAAAAAAAATCATCCCTGGGGAACTTCGCTCATGGGCCAGTGACTAAGGCTCCAGGCTCCCAATGCAGGCGGCCCAGGTTCCAACCCTGGTCGGGAAACTAGATCCCACATACTGCAACCAGAGATCCTGCAAGTGGCAACTGAGACCTGGTGAAGCCAAATAAATAAATATATGTAGTTTTAAAAAAATCATCTCTGGTAATAGCTCTCTTTCTGGGCCAGGTCCTCTATCTAGATTATTTGAGTCAGTTCAGGAAGAAATCTCAGTTCTCCTTGAGTCGGTTGGGTCTGGATTGCCTTCAGCTCAAAACAACCCACTTGCCAAAGGGGCATATTTTGGGGTGGGTTATTCTCCCCACGTGGCTATTCTCATTCCCACCTCACATTCCTCACTCAGAGCTCCTTAAACGCTTGCAGTTGCCTGAGGACAGGGGCGATAGAAACATCTTCGGTTATATTTTCTCTTCGTCCCCAGTTCCTGGTCCAAGAGCTTCTAGGACACCAGGCAACTCCTGAATGACTCCTGTTTATGACAACTTTTTAAGTAGCAGCTTTACTGAGATATAGGGCTTCTCTCAGAGAAGGCAGTGGCACCCCACTCCAGTACACTTGCCTGGAAAATCCATGGACGGAGGAGCCTGGAGGGCTGCAGTCCATGCGGTCGCTAAGAGTCGGACACAACTGAGTGACTTCACTTTCACTTCTTTTTCATGCATTGGAGAAGGAAATGGCAACCCACTCCAGTGTTCTTGCCTGGAGAATCCCAGGGACGGCGGAGCCTGGTGGGCTGCCATCTATGGGGTTGCACAGGGTCGGACATGACTGAAGCGACTTAGCAGCAGGGCTTCTCTCGTGGTTCAGCTGGTAAAGAATCTGCCTGTAGTGCAGGAGACCTGGGTTCAGTCCCTGGGTCGGGAAGATCCCCTGGAGAAGGGAAAGGGTACCCACTCCAGTATTCTAGCCTGGAGAATTCCATGCACTGTATAGTTCATGGAGTTGCAAAGAGACAGACCTGACTAAGTGACTTTCACAGTTACTGAGATATAATTCACATGCCATAAAATTCACACAGTGAAATGTAGAATCTAGTGAGTTTTAGCATATTCACAAAGTTGTGCAATCACCGTTACTATCCAATTCCAGAACATATGGATCTGCCCATTCTGGACATTTCATAGAAATAAAATTAGATCGTTTAGATGTCCTTTTATGTCTTTTTCTCATACAGAATAAATTTTTAAATATTTGCCCATATTGTAGCCTATGACGTGTGTCCTTCTTTTTTATTGTCAAATAATATTGAGTTATGGGGAAACAGTGAAAAGAGTGACAGACTTTATTTTTTGGGGTTCCAAAATCACTGCAGATGGTGACTGCAGCCATGAAATTAAAAGATGCTTGCTCCTTGGAAGAAAAGTTATGATCAACCTAGACAGCATATTAAAAAGCAGAGACTTTACTTTGCCAACAGAGGCCCATCTAGTCAAGGCTGTGGTTTTTCCTGTTGTTATATATGGATGCGAGAGTTGGACCATAAAGAAAGCTGAGCGCCGAAGAATTGATGCTTTTGACTGTGGTGCTGGAGAAGACTCTTGACAGTCCCTAGAACTGTAGGGAGATCCAACCAGTCCATTCTAAAGGGAATCAGTCCTGAATATTCATTGGAAGGACTGATGGTGAAGTTGAAAGTCCAATACTTTGGCCACCTGATGTGAAGAACTGATTCATTGGAAAAGACCCTGATGCTGGGAACGATTGAAGGCAGGAGGAGAAGGGGATGACAGAGGATGAGATGGTTGGAAGGAATCACTGACTTGATGGACATGAGTTTGAGTAAACTCTGGGAGTTGGTGATGGACAGGGAGGCCTGGCATGCTGCAGTCCATGGGGTCACAAAGAGTAGGACACAACTGAGTAACTGACTGAGTACTGAGTTATGATTTTCCTCTGGTTTCTGATTGGTTTTGTTGGGAAAGAAGTCCATATTTATGTCATTTTTCATTTTCATCTCTTTGAATCTTTCTTTTATGTTTTTCAAAAATGCCTTATATTTTCCTGGGTGAGCAAGAGCAGGTGGGCATGGGTGAAGGACCTAGGTGACTCACCCACTGGGTTTCTTAATTCAAGATTTCACTTCTCACTATAGTAAGATGCAGATTTGTTTATTTTTAATTAATGAGAAACTTCTTTCTATGGGGAAGCCTTAGAAAGATCCAAGTGTCCTTGCATCCCCTGGTGCTCTTTTGTTTCTAAAGGAGTCTTTATTTTTACCTCTTACTTCCTTCTTTCCTTTTCCCATCAAACCTTGAAGGAACACCCCCCGCCTCTTCTAAGTCACGGGTCTGATTTGCCGCTCTCCCAAGATGGTGCCCTCACATCCTTTCCTTTGATTCCCCAGGAGCTAGGTGTTCAACTCCTGGTCTCAGACCTGTTTTCACATTTCCCCACCCGGGTGGGCCCCTCACCTCCTAAGCGTGGTTTTATCGGAGTCCTCTCACCCCTGGGACCCAGAGGCACTTCTGTTCAGCACAGTCTCCATTCCTCCCCACTGTGGCAGGGGCTCCCCTCCTGGGTTCAGGTGTCTGTTCCTTACTTACTGAGGGTTGCCGTGTTCCCTGTCTTTCAAGGGTGTTGCAGACATGGCTTACAGGTGCCACCATGGCCCTGCTTCTTGCTCTGTGTAGTTTTTGCCGAGCCCGTGGAGTCCAACTTTGGAGACTCTATTATCCTAAGAGCTCTTGGTAGCTCCTCCTCTGACTTTCAAAGACTCCTTTGCCCTTCAAAACTTTTTCTGAAATTCCTTAACTTGGCTTCACTACTTTAAAAAGTGTTTAGAAGTGTTGGGACTTCACTGGTGGCCTAGTGGCTAGGACTCCATGCTCTCATAACCAGAGGCCCAGTCCATCCCTGGTCAGGGAACTAGAACCTGCATTCACATTCTGCAACAAAGATCAAAGATACCATGTCCACAACTCATACCAGGCACAACCAAATAAATATGGATAAGTATTTTTTTTAATCTAAGTCATTAAAAAAACATAAAAAGTGTTGAGTAGTAAACAAGGAAGCTATAAAAGTGATCGGACTCAGTCGTCCCCTAACCTGGAACAGAGGTGAGAGACACTTCTATGTCCACAACGTTTGGAGGGTCTAAAGACTCTAAAAGGATCCTATATCATCACATCCTTTTGTTTTCAGCTTCCTCCTTTCTCGTGGTCCTCCCAGGCTACTGACCTTTATCCCATCTGATAAGCAGGACCACATATTCTACTCACAGAGGAAGTCAAATCAGCAGATGACCCACATACAGTCTAGGGCCCCAAGACTGAGGTCAGAACCACCCCTCCTCCAGCCAGGTCCAAGTACAGAGGATAGTCCTGTGTCTCTCTGAACTCAGCATCTGCATCTATAAAGCCCAATAGCTATCTCACCTCAGGAGACTGATGAAACAGGAAGATGCTTTAAAAACATCTGTATCATTTCTTTTTCAATTTCATATATAAAGGATGTCATACACTTTCTCCTTCTCTGTGAGACTTACTTACTTCATGCAGTATGACAATCTCTAGGTTCATCCATTTTCCTGCAAATGGCACTATTTCATTCTTTTTAATGGCTGAGTAATATTCCATTATATAACTGTGCCACGTCTTATTTATCAACTTGGAAGGTGACGTCTATAACCATTGGACTGCCGGGAAAGTCTTCCTTGGGATCTTGAAAAACATTTTTTACTTTGTCTTCTCCTTCCCATCTTTATTTACTCTAGGGAAAGAAAACAGAAATTGGGAAAGCTGACAGCCTCTTCTCTGGTTCTTGGCTTGCTAACTGTTTTCTGAGTCTTAAACAAGTGAGGAGTGAGAGTGGCTTTTTATAGAATTCTGAGAAAGGAGCAGCTCTGGAAAGGCTCAGTCTCAGGGTGGCTGCGTGAGGATTATATCCACCTGGTTGGTTATAGCCTGATCTGCCTCCAGCTCTGGCCTTCCTCAAGGTCTCTGGGGGCCTCTGGGGAAGATCCCGTCTTCACTGTCCTCTGGACCCCCTGATTTGTAGATAGTTATTACTGAGCGTCTCTGATGCCTTTCCTCTGGACAATATCTCGGCACCTGATTTATGTTTCATAGTTTTAACTGGTCCTCCTCTCAGCCATCATCTTAGGAAGCTGACAAATGAGAAGTTACACCATATGTATTATACATTATACATATGTATTATATGTATAAGCATGCACGCATGCTAAGTCGCTTCAGTCGTGTCCAACTCTGAGACCCTATGAATTCTAGCCCACTAGGCTCCTCTGTCCATGGGACTCTCCAGGCAAGAATGCTGGAGTGGGTTGCCATGCCCTCCTCCAGGGGATCTTCCCAACCCAGGGAAGATTGAACCCGGGTCTCCTGCATTGAAGGCAGATCCTTTACTGCTGGGCCACCTGGGAAGCCTCTGTATATAAACATGGCTTGGTAAAAATATAGTTTACTATACTAAATACACACATTTAGTAGACACAGTTCATTATCCAGCCAGTATCTGTTTCTCCTGCTTCCTTGCTAATAGATCCTATTTTGTGTAAGTATGTACCCTTTGCCTTCCAAGGGAAAGAGGTCCATTTCCTGGGGGTAGATTCCACATCATCTAACCACATCTGGTGATTCCATCTCCCCAGGGTGGGACCTATACCAGGGCACTTCTGAGAAGGGAGTTCTCACTCCCAAGAATGAGACGAAGGAAGACGTCCATCTCCCCAGGGTGGGACCTATACCAGGGCACTTCTGAGAAGGGAGTTCTCACTCCCAAGAATGAGACGAAGGAAGACGCCTCCCTCTTGTCAGATCTGGATACAAGGCCTGGAACAGCCCCAGCCACCACACTCCAGTCTGAGAATGGAGCCAGACCTCTTGTTATGTGGAATAATGAACTGTCTTTTGTTTAAGCTAGTTGTGTCAGGGTTTTCTGTTCCAGCAACTAAAAACATCTACTCCAATAATGAGAGTAACATAAAGAGCTTCTATTTGAAAATTTCCACCCACAATTACTCACACCCAAGAAGTATATTTCCACCTCATTACAAAACCTTGATGGAGAAACTGTTTATTTGGTAGAAGGGGTTGATTTTTATATATGAAAATTTCCCCCACAATTCCTTTATACCACAAGGTGTACAAATTTTCTATAGAAATACCTGTGTTACTGCTATGTTTAAAATGGATAACCAACAAGGAATTCCCTTCAATATTATATGACAGCCTGAATGGGAGGGGAGTTGGGGGGAGAATGGATGCATGTATATATATGGCTGAGTCCTTCTTTGTTCACCTGAAACTATCACAGCCTTGTTAATTGGCTACACCCCAATAAAAAATAAAAAGTTTTAAAAAATACCTGTGTTACACACTTAGGAATATTTCAAGAGAAGCCTTGTTTTAAAAGGGTGTACTTCCCTGATAGCTCAGTTGGTAAAGAATGCACCTGCAATGGAGGAGACCCTGGTTTGATTCCCTGGGTTGGGAAGATCCCCTGGAAAAGGGATAGGCTACCCACTCCAGTATTCTTGGGCATTCCTTGTGGCTCAGCTGGTAGAGAATCTGCCTGCAACGCAGGAGACCTGGGTTCAATCCCTGGGAGGGGAAGATCCCCTGGAGATGGGCATGGCAACCCATTCCAGTATTCTTGCCTGGAGAAATCCATGGACAGAAGAGCCTGCTGAGCCATAGTCCATAGGGTCACAAAGAGTCGAGCATGACTGAAGCAACTTAGCACGCACTTCTGATGTGTAATATTTCAATTCTGAGAAAGTAGAAGCTATGCCTTTAACTTATCTGTGCCCTGGCTTCTTAACAAAGGCCAGTGCTAACAGGAGTGAGCAGCCCTTGCCTACTTGTGAAGGAGAAAGCAGATGGAGTCCTCATCACTGTCCATCTTACGTGTGTCTCCTTGAATAGCTACTTTGGTGTGGAACTTCCCTGGCAGTCCCATGGTTAAGACTCCTTGCTTCCACTGCAGAGGACACAGGTTGGATCCCTGGTTGGGAAACTAAGATCCTGCAAGCTGCAATGAAGATCAAAGACCCTGCGTGTCACAGCTAAGACCAGGCACAGCCAAATAATAATAATAATAATAATCTAGCTACTTTGGTGTGCCCCCAGAGCCTATTATTCTAACCAGCCAACCCAAAGTTGTTAACTCATTGAAGATGAAAACAGAACCTAAAACTTGAGGGTTTAATGCCTCCAAATATCACCAAAAAGCCTCATTTTTAAAGAAAAGTAAAAGTAGCTTAAGTCATTGCCATAAGGAAGAATGTAAGAACCTTGGTGAGTCTTAGCCATGTCTTGAAAGTGGGGAGTTAGAAGTGGGCTATTTCTAGGGCTTTGGCGTCTCAGCTCAAGTGACATCACTTGGGTTGAATCTTTCAAGGCAGAGAACTGATGGGGGAGATTTTCTGATAAAATACTTTATAGGGGAGATGGATGCAGCAGAGCAAGAATCCCAAAGGCAGTCTTCATATCTACCCTCCTATCTGAAAAGTGGGCAGTCTGCTCAGGTGAACAGACAGTTGTCTCCAAAAGAAGGAAGTGAAGTTGCTTATAGGTTCACAGTGTTATATTTCCCAGCAAAGTTTTCTGGTAACTAAACAACTTAGGCTTTTCTGTTGATCCAGTGGTTAAGAATCCACCTTGCAATATAGGCGACACCAGTTCGATCCCTGGTCTGGGAAGATCCCATAAGTCTCAGTACAACCAAGCCAGGGCACAACAACTACTGAGCCTGAGCTCTGGAGCCTGAGAACCACAACTCCTGAGGCCGCGTGCTGCAACTCCTGAGGCCACGTGCTGCAACTCCTGAGGCCGCGTGCTGCGACTCCTGAGCCCACGTGCTGCCACTCCTGAGCCCTCGAGCTGCAACTCCTGAGCCCACGTGCTGCGACTCCTGAGCCCACGCGCTGTGACTCCTGAGACCACGCGCTGTGACTCCTGAGCCCACGCGCTGCCACTCCTGAGCCCACGCGCTGCCACTCCTGAGACCGCGTGCTGCAACTCCTGAGGCCGTGTGCCTGGAGCCTGTGCTCAGCAACAAGAGAAGCCACTGCAATGAGAAGGCTGTGCATGGCAGCAAAAGAATAGCCCCCACTCTCTGCAGCTAGAGAGAAAGCAAGCACAAAGACATTGCAAAAAAAAAAAAAAAAAAACTTAGTCGTGTTGACACAGTGGGTCTCAGTGTTGTCACGAAAGATCATGCATCTCAGGCAGTAAGAGGGAAAGATTTGAATTCAGAGGCAAAGAGAGAAAAGCACATGTCCTGTCACGTGGCCCAGTCTTCTCCACTACGTCCTGTCCAAGAAGGGGCCTTGTTTTGTTTGGGTTTTACGGACAGTGACTTCTGAACTGCCAGGGTCCAGCCCCGGTGGATCCAGGGTATTCGAAGCAGAGACAGCATCGGCACCTGAGGAATTAATTGCTTAATTAAAGATATGGAGGGAGATTAGAAAGAAATAGTGTAGTAGGAAAATAAGTGGAGAAAAGAGGCTGAATAACTTGGTTTACATGGAAAACCAATAAAGTTCCAAGATAAGGAATTTGCACCGTCTATGTAGGCCACCGGCGCCTGCTTGAATAGTGGAGGGTG